>CABHPP010128175.1:45030-69651 GCA_902168425.1 Peromyscus attwateri
ATGGGGAGGGCAAGGTCAAAGCTCACACCGATGTGTGCACGTATCCCAATGAAGTCCTCACCGGGGACAACGAACACACAGTAACGACGACATTGTAAAGGGCACTGGGGTATATATAGTCATCCACCACACAGACAACTGAACTGACCTGAGCCTGAAAAGAGAGAAGGGAAGCCAGGGAATCACATCTGGGGACTAAATTCAAGTCTATTATTGGGAAGCAGCCATTACTAACACACATTAAGTCTACAAAGACATTTCGTCTACGTGAAGGAGATAAATTGAGCCTCCCTGCGTCCCTCACTACTGCTCCAGCATGCTACAGAAATGCTATTTCGAATGAAAGCAAACTGATGAGCTGATTAAAGCACGCTGATAACTTGCCTGAACTCAGGGCCTAGCTTCTCCTCCTGCACTGTCCAGCAAGTTGGGCAGCCACGTCCCCTCTAGTCAAAGGCAAAATTCAGAGCAGCAGCAATCCCCACCTGCTCTCCCCACATCTGAGCGTGGTCTCAGGCTCTTTTCCACCCATGTCCATCTATCTCCACTGCAAGAGCCAAGTTCAGAACCAGACCACTGCCTCAGTCCTCCCCATCACGGTCAGCTCATTTCCTGGAACAGCCATCTGCTCATGTACCTCCACGGCACCATGTTCCCACGTTCCTCGGTCAGAACACATGTGGATCCCCACAGTCTGCCCATCCCGTGTCTTCTGCGGCCAATGGTGTCTCCCTATTTTAACGCGACCGACTGTTCTGATGAAAGAGTCAGAGGAGCCTTTTCTCAGTGCCTGGCACACGTGATCCTTGAGACTTGTGTTATGGGTCGACTTCTATCTTGGCGTCTGAACACTTTGACTATTGGCAGTACGAAGCCCACACCAACAAGGACCATTGCCTCGTCTGAAGTGAGGATATTACAAGTTTCATGCCATTTAATCTTCACAATGATTATGTTCTTCCACTTACAGATGAGAGAGTTACTAACCTTCCCCAGCTCACAGCTAATGGGTGCTGAAATTGGGGTTTGAATTCAGGTCTGTGCGTGTGAAAAAGTCATGGGCTCCAGGAGCAACTATCTTACCTCCTTCTATACCCACAACGCTTGCAGCTCACAGCATATGCTATATACCTGAAGAATGTCTGGTGAATACTTCATGTGGTACTTTATTGCAACAATCATTAATAGGCACAGAATTTCCCAACATTTCATTTGAATGGTAGTTAACGTGTACAGCACTGTTTTGAGACACTGTGAAGTGACAAAGAAATGCTTTCTGCTAGCCTTCAAAGTCCTGATTTCCCATGTCTAACAAAGCCTAATGCATGGGAGGAGAAAAGGCTTCTGGCCATACTTCACATAGGGCAATGTGACTGGGTGCTGAGTACATGTATGACGACTAGGTGCTGGTGCTGAGTACATGCATGTCCCTAGCAAATGGAGATTTGTAGCATAGCCAAGAACAGAGGCTCTGGGACTGCAGAGAACTGAGTCAAAGTTCCTGCCTCAGCATTCACAAGCCAGTCATGGAGTATCGCATAAATCAGCGAGGATGCTAACAACTCTCTGTGACAGCTCTAATGTCCACACAGGTCACAACTCATGGTCTCTTGTTCTCCCCAAATGACGCCCTCAGCAGTGAGAGGGAGGATCTCTTCAGGAAGAGAGCCAAAGGGTGCATGCTGGGAGACTCTCTAGATCTCCAACCAGTTATATGGATGCTCCCTTGACTTAGATCACAAGAGTTCTCTTCGGGAATCTCAGCTCTCCTGCTCAGGTCTGGAAAGCGATGCTCGCTGCCACATGAGAAGCAGCAAACTAGTCAGAAGTCACCATGAGGATGGTGTGGCAAACTAGCAAAGCCACATCAGCTCAGATGTGGCAGGCCACTCTTAAAGGATATCTTCCCATTACCCCAAGTAAATCATTTGCCTTCAGATAAGGAGCAGGCTGCAAGGCGAGAACAGCACCCTCGGAGTTGGAGCTCTGTCTTGCCTTTTGAAGCATGACCTTGGACAGGTTCTTAAAGACTTAATATTCATTTATTCAACAAATATTTACAGAGTGTCTTTCAGGTCCCCACTCTCAAAGAATTTATATTCTAATGGAAGAAGAAAGCCATCACATAACAAACGGGCAGAGAGGAGGGAGGAAGAGGTTTTCAGATAGTGGCAAAGGACTTAGAATTAAGACAGCGATGAAACAGATTGAACTCAACTGCGGAGTCATTTCAGAAAGGTCACACCTGAGACAAAGAAAATCCCAGGAACTTTTCAGTTCTGGACATCCGTATTATTTCCCTACCAAAAAACAACTGAGCAGGGAGGTAATGAAAGCCTCCTGCAGCTCCAGGATGGCAGGACATCATGGCTGTTAGAGATACATTATCTCTGTGTACATACACAGCCCCTACATCAGACCACACCTGTATTTGGCTAAGCCAATCAAACGTGACTCTTAGCTTTGGAGCCATTTTGAAGTCAACTATTTACAAGGAACTACATATGGCTTTGCGTATTGAATTTCTCTAGTTCTATCTGACGAGAAGTTTGTACTTTGCTAATATCTGGCAAATGAAGGCCAGCTGGTCCCTAACAGAGGTGTTAACTGGGACTTGCAGGTGTCAAACCAGGCAGTCACGTGACTTCATCACAAGATAGTGTTATCTTCAGCTAAATCTTTCCAGCAATGTCTTACACCACCAAATTCAGGTGTCTGAAAAGTAAAAAGGCAAAACTCTTAAGCTACATGGTCTCCTTTACATAAAAACGTGGGAAAATCTGAGGTGCTGAGGTATGGAAGTTTTCAAAGGAAACATCAGTATTTTGACCCACATTTTTCATGCGCCAGTTAACTAGAAAATTACAAAAGCTGAAAACCTCTGATAAACTGTACCAAGGGATTAATATAATACACCCTGCCCTCCCCCTCCCATCGCACCCCACTCACACCATGCAGGGCTGCATTTCTGGGAAGGAAATTAAAGCCTCTCAAAATGCTGAAAAGTGAGGGTCTCTGAATTTTTAATTCCGTTAACTAATCATTAGAAAACTAGAAGTTGTTGTCTCTCTGTAAAGCAGTGAGAGGCAGGCGTCCCAGACGTGCCGAATCTTGCAGGCACTGGCTGGTTTCCCAGCAACACAATGATTTGTGGGGCCACTACTTTGGGCACTTTTAGGATAATTAAATATTAAGCCCCTCTTTGATGTATGCAAAGTCTGCCTAAGAGGATTCCCAGCCTGGCGCACGTGGCCCCCACATTTTCTTTGTGTAACTGAACATTGCAGTCAGGGTTATTATCTGCTCTCATCTTCAGTCTGTAAGAATGGGTCTCTATCGCAATGACACTGGAAACGCTTCTGAAGAAGGAAGAGGTGGTAGGGAGATCGTAAGCAAGGTGAACCACTGTTCTCCCGGTATCTGGGACGCACGGATAGTGAGGACAGGGTGACAGAGGAGGTGAGCTGACTGTTGTCCACCTTGGCTCAAGGTTCTAGTTTACACACAGGGTGTCGAAAACCTCAGTGTAAGAGTCATCCCCAGGGTCACAGAGCTAGTGGTGTAAGGCTGACAGAGACACACACTGCCCACGGGGGTCCCACTCTTTCCAGTGTTCTAGAGAAAGATAACATAGTCTATGAAAAATGGTAATTGAAGAGATGATTTGAACCATGGACATAGTTAACCCAACATTCCGGATCCAGATCATGTTTCCAGCCTGAAACTGCTGCTTCATTTTCCAAGGAACAAGAAAATGCTTCAACTAGAAGTAAAAATTCTTCATCAAATTCCCTTGTGCTCCGAAAACAAACAAACAAACAAACAAACAAGCAAAACAATGCAATGCCCGGCAGAGCAGAGGAGACACAATCCCCACAGTGTTCCTCAGAGAATACCCAGGACACTGGTATAGCAATGCCAGCATGGGGTGTGCTCATTCCTACTACAAATATTTAGGAACCTGACCATTACCTGCCAAGAACAGGGAAAATGCTCTTATCTAAGAGGAAAGTAGACGTGGGGAGAAAATAAAAAGGTAAGTGAGACATGAGATAATGTTCACTTGTTACTCTGAGGCTCCTGGGAGAGATTTCCAGGCCTGAACATTTGCTCCTTCACAGAGCAAATATTCCTGAAATGAAGTTACTCATGGACCTCATGGGCGACAGCAAATAGGCTACAGTCACAGCAACAAAGTAGCAACAGTGGATTAGAACCCCAGTACTAGCCTCCTGGAGAGGCAAAGCGTTATTTCAGTTGTCGTCCATCGCTGAGGGGAGCCAAGGCAGGGGCTTCAAGCAGAAACCACAGAGGAGCCGATTACTGGCTTGCTTTCCAGTGCACTCTCTTACACGGCACAGACCTGCCTGCCTAGGGACAGAGCTGCCCACAGTGGGCCTTGGCCTCCCACATCAATCACCAATCCTGACAATCCCTTAACTGAGCTCCCTCAGATGATTCCAGGCTGTGTCCAGTTGAAGCTAAAGGTAACCAGGATCTGTGTGTTCCAGAGTTTCCAGGATAGTAGGGAGACAAACGGAAAGAAGAAAGGGAGGGAGGGAGGGAGGGAGGGAGGGAGGGAGGGAGGGAGGCAAGGTAAAGAAGTTTTAACTTTGAGAATTCAAAGTTCAGTAAAGTCTGCAGTTATCAGGGAAGGTTCCAGAGTGGAGGCCTGTGGGATCCTGGAAAGTGCTGAGAAACTAAGATGTTTGTCTCTCCCTGCCCACAGTGGTGCAGGAGAAGGAAGGCCATGTCACAGGCAAAGCCACTGCCTTTCCACCCACAGGCATTTCTCCCGGAATGAGTCAAAACCCTGTTAGTCAATGTCATCAACAGTCCTGAAGATGGGCATGTGGACATGATGGGCAGGTGTTTGATAAGCCCAGTCACGTTTGGCCATGTATGAAAATCAGAATAGACTTTATTACCCAGAATCCACCACTAAGCAGCTGGTACCGGAAGTCTGCGTTACCTACCTAGGCAGTTATTATTAGCTGGAGCTGCCCTCTAACTACCGCTGACTTGAGGAAGGATGGGCGGGCACACACATGCTGCTTACCTGCCTCTGGGGCCACGCGGCTCTGAGGATGGCTTCTGTCCGGAAGAACACCAGGAGCTTGCTGTCCTCCTCACTCAGGTGGAAGGACTGCCCCAAGAGCTGCAGCGCCTGGATCCGAGGCCTCACGGGGCAGGCGTCGTCCGCACAGAAAGGCCGCAGCCACTGCAGCAGGTCCTCGGCTGACACCAGCTCCTCCCTGCGGGGCAAGACAAGGTGGGAAGGCAAACTCCTGAGGCTCTGTGCACCCCTTCTGGTAATCAAACGCCACCACTGGGCTAAAGCCTAGATGGGTGACTTTCTTTCCTAACGAGGAAAAGAAATACGTTTTAAGTGACTTACAGCAAACCATATTGGATGATCTTAAAACTATGTAAAATAAACATAATTCTTAAGTAGTATTCTATTAAACTGAGCTTCATAAAGCCAAAGCTGGCAAAGGTAACCACTAACTACTATGCTCTTAGCTAGTTTCTTTCTTTTTTTTGTTTTTCTAAAATTGTCCTTCTGGTTAGATGCCACGAAATAGTGGCAATGTCTTAACCGGTGCATGTTGTTAGGCCCAAGGCCTCCCCCATCCTTGTCAAGGGGAGTGCTAACTAACCTCTCCCCTTTCATCCACCACGCTAGTTTATTTCTTATGAGACCTTAACAAGTTGTAAAGTGTGTCTAACTGCTCGCACTAACAGTGTCAGGTCCCAGGCTAGCAATCTCACAGACTGGATTACTAGTTGGCAACAACTATGCAAACAGGACATGACCAGTCACACTGGCGAGGACAGCAGCGGCTTTGGAGAGGTGGGATCATCTCCCCAATGCCCGTCATGTAGAGCGGTTTGACCCCCCTGCCTAGGCCTCTCCATCTCATCTCACTCTGATTACAATTTACATGTGTGGCTACACAATCAATATCTAAAAATAAAATGAATGCTCAGCTACTACATGGCTGCAGAGGCTGGAAGGACGCAGTGAAGACGACGTTCTGCTCACCTCTCCACCCAATGCGGGGTCTATTTTCCTGTAATCCGGAAGGGCCATCTCAGTGAACTCACTCGCGGATGTCAGGAATAGTTAAGTGTTACCCATGGCAGACTCCCTTCCCCAAGGCTCTGAATTATGCAGGTTTGTACAACCAGATCCTTACAAAGCTCTTGGCATCAATCACCTAAACTGAGCTGCAGACCAAATCAAACGCTATACCAATTCCTACTCTAACAAGACAATATCAACACATTAAAAAACAAACAAACAAAACCCTGAAATTAAGTTCTGTATTGCCACTGAACATGTCTCAGCATCTACCACAGCATACCTACCTGACACATGTTGTTTCATGGCAACTTACATTAAAAATAAAATTAAAGAGAGGAAATTATAAAATGTGAAGAACTGGCTTAAACATGTCGAAATTTACGGAGCGTTTGCTAGTTTCACCAACAGCTGCCCTTCCTTCTCGGTGCTCATTAGAAAGGGGACATGGAAAAGCCAGGCACAGAGACAGGCAGGCAGAGACAGGGTTCCAGGACTCTGCTAACCTGTCCATCTACTCAAGTTGGCCAGCTTCAGGTTCAGAGAGAGAGAGAGACAGAGACAGAGACACAGAGAGACAGAGACACAGAGAGCCAGAGAGAGTCACCCTCACAGACTAAGTGGAAGGGCTGCGAGGAAGCTCAGTGGCAAAGAGCACTGGCTGGTCTTGCAGAGGACCTGAACAGGCAGCTTCCAGGGGGATGTGATGCCCTCTTGTGGCTTCTGCAGGCACTACATGCACGCAGTTCAAATACTATACATAGATAAGGAGGCACATACACACACACACAACTAGTAAATAAAATTTAAAAACATTAAGGAGGAGAGTGATTGAGGAAGACACCTGAAAAAAAACTTCTGGCTTCCACATACATGTATGTACATACACACACATGCACATCTGTACACAGAAGTCAAGACATACTTAAATCTGTTATGTACACACACACAGACACTTATGTGCAAACATGTACATGAGTGGAAACATACATATATCTAAGTATATGTACACACACAGGCATGCACACCTGTGGCTTGAGTTTTCCTGCCTGGCCCACAGTCAGGATAAATCTCTTTCACCTGCCAGTCCCACAGCCGCTCAGACCCAACCAAGGAAACACAGAGACTTCTATTGCTTATAAACTGTATGGCCGTGGCAGGCTTCTTGCTAACTGTCCTTATATCTTAAGTTATCCATTTCCATAAATCTATACCTTGCCACATGGCTCGTGGCTTACCGGCATCTTCACATGCTGCTTGTCCTGGCGGTTGCTGGCTGGCAGGCAGTGCCTCCTTCTGCCTTCCTGCTCTTTTAATTCTTTCTGTTAGTCCCGCCTACTTCCTGCCTAGCCACTGGCCAATCAGTGTTTTATTAGCAACACATTTGCCATACAGAACATCCCACAGCACACACCTGAACATACAACTGAAGACATGTACACCTATGTGTATGTACACACACATACATGTATGCACACTAGTACACACAAGTGAACACATACTTACACCTATACGTATGTAAGACATACACAGGAACTGGAAAAATGTTTGTGCAAGAAAGATCGAATGCACGGGCATTTCCTGAATACTTCCTGTCTATAGAGCTGTATCACCAGGATCATTTCAGACCTAATCGGCTCTCAGCCCCATCATTTTCTAACACTCTAAACATCAACCAGGAATGTTGGCTCTCTCGCTGCTGGAATCCAGGTAACCATGACAACAGATGCGAAGCACCTTGCACAGAATACGGCACAGAGGAAGCACTTCATGGCCACCACCCCCGCCAGAGTCATCTGCCCAAGAATTACCGCTGCCACAGCACTGGAGTTTGCGCTTGAGGGCAGACACTGAAAACTTACATGGAACCAACATAGCACAAAAGGAAGATTTATGAATTGGCCTTTGTCCAAATTATTGATATGACAAAAACTGAGCAATCTAGAGGAACAAGTGTGGCATCTGAAAAAGATCAAGGATATGCAGGATGTGCATAAGTGCAAAGACAGGAAATTGTAACTCCGGAAAGAGAACAGGGAAAAAAAAGGCAAAGACTTCCGAGGGCGTGGAAGTTCAGTGAGAGATTAATGTCCAGTGTAAGGTGAAGAGAGGAGCGAGCTACAGAGGGACAAAGCCACGAACACAGGCTGCAGGGACCGTTCGGCCCTCTGAAAGTGCAGGCTGGAACTTCAGGTCCTGACTCGGGTCCCAGACTGAGCATTCTTGACAGAATTCCAAGCCTTGGTTTCCTTACTTGTTGACAGACATGGATAGTGATGCCTTCCCCACAGGGTTGTTTAGAATTAAATAGAAAAATGTAGTAAATGCAATGTATGTAACATACCTAGCACATGCCTAAGTACTTCAAATGATGGCAGCAGATTCTGAAGCAATAAAGCTTGAACGCCACTTTTAAAGATCAGAGAAGAAGTGTAAGCTGGGCCGCCTCAGGTAGAGTTCAGCCTAAGTGCAAATCTCGAAGAAATGGGACATGGATATCAACCCCACAAGGCTCAGGGAACATCAGGGAAGGGGCAGCAAGAATAAAGAGCCAGAGGGTGAGAGGGGCGCTGTGAAGTGGTATCCTGTAGACCTATGGTTGTTGCACACCTGAACTCACTGTGGCTATGTTTCCTGCAGAAGGCCAACAGCAAGGCGGTCAACACAGCAGCAGACAGCACTAACTAGATGCAGTGGGCTGAGATGCGGGGCAGGGAGGCACACACAGCAAGAGTGCATAAAGATGGAGGAGAACATGGCGGCGGAGGGAGAGGCTAGTTAGCAGTGGGTGTGACCAAGATACTACATCATGCAAGTGTATCAAAGTGTCAATAAATAAATGAAAGCTATTTTAAAAAAATCACATAGAAAGTTGATTGAAGCCCATTTCTGCCAACAAATCCAAACCAGTTTCGCGCAACGTGAAGCTGGTGCTTTAACTTCATACTCAAATGTCAAGGTGAGTAGGATGAGCTCCAGTGTCAGAGAACTGGATTCATAAAAACCAGATGGAAGTTAGAGTAACCATTATCTATCTCACCATGGTGAGCAATAGAAGTATGAGGATACTTAGTGGAGGTTTACTATGAGCAGTGACTGTCAAAACTACCCTATTCATGTCTAAAGTGTAGGCAAGGAAATGATCACCCAAGGTCACATGGTACACACTGGGGTCTATCTCAACACCTTGAGCGATCTGCTGCCTTGCCTTGTCAATTACTGTGTAATACAACTGAGCCATTCTGGAACATGTTATATAACACTGTAGCAGAAACTTCAGGTTACTGATGAGATACAGAAAGATCATCACAACACTTTCCAAATAATTGTGTTGGACTCTGCTATTCCTAGAGCTTATAGTACAGTTAATAACATCTGACATTTTAAAGGGACATGTTCTAATTTTCAGTTGAAGTTTCAAATACATAATCAAATTATGAGAACTCATTAATAAAATACAAACACCGTTCCAAAGGCACCATGTCTTGAACAAGCTTCATCGTACATCCACCTGAACATGGGAGTCAGAACAACCACACAGAAAGAAAAGGACTCTTATAAAGCAATACCAAGGGCATGGGTCAGAGAGCCTCAAGAGTTTGTAAAATTCACAGTCATTCTGAAAGAGTGGCAAGTACACACACACACACACACACACACACACACACACACACACACATACACACGGCCAAACAATGGTAAAAGGAAACAGGTCAGTTTTTTGAATCCTTAACATTTTTTCTGTGGGCTAGAAACTTGTCAAGATAAATAGGTGGGGGGGGGGGGGTAAAAAGCATAATGTCAGCAATGTAGAGATGCAGAAGGAGAAGGAGGGAGGTGATTCTATTTCTGTAGTCTTTGGTGAAGGAATGAAGGCTTAATGAGAATAATAATAAAAGGAGAAAATCATTTCAAAACACATTTACTTCGTTAGAAAAATGATTAGTAAAAGTTATTAAATACCTAAAAGGAAAAATCTCTATGTTTTACTATTTTATAAAAAACAAACAGGCAGTTGCTTCTACCATACTGTAAAGAGCCAATCTGACACTTCATTTAAAAACAGCCAACTAACAGAGACACAGAGACAGTCACATAATCAGCTATGGCTCAATAGATAAGGGGTCGTCTACTTCACAACTACTTCTCCTACCATGAAAGAACAGCAGCAGCAGCAGCAGCACAAGTGTGCTAGCTGAGCGACTATTGAGGATGTGACACTCCAGGCTGAGGTGGAGTGAACATCCATTCTTCTCGGTTGGTGCTGTAGCGTGAGAAGACATTCACAAGTACAAAAGAATGCAAGGGGACGTCAACCGAAGAGCAACTGAATCAAAACAAGATTTTAGAATATGAAGGAAATCATCTTTGGTGAAATAGATTCCAGATTCGTCATGACACACATCTTAGTTACAGTTATCATTGCTTTGAGGAAGCACCGTGCCCAAAAACAACTTGGGGAGGAAAGGGTTGATTTGGCTCACACTTAAACATTGTCGTCCATCACTGAAGGAGGTCAGGACAGGAATTAAATAGGTCAAGAACCTGAGGCAGGAGCTGATGCAGAGGCCATGCAGGGGAGCTGCTTACTCGTTTGCCTCCCATGGCTTGCTCAGCCTGCTTTCTTATAGAACCCAGGACCACCAGCCCCGGGATGGCCCCACCCACATGGGCTAGGCCCTTCTACATAAATCATTAATTAAGAAAATGTCCAATCTATGGAGGCATTTTCTTTATTGAGGTTTCTTCCTCTCAGATAACTTTGAGCAGCATGGCTATTCAAGGTAGTGAGTGAGAATAAGTGACAATTTAGTGCTCAGCCCTACTTAAGATAGTTATACAATTCCCTTGATGGCTCACAGTATATCAACAAGGAGAGGTAGGAAAGAAAGGAAGAGCTGAAGAGAGGGAGAAGGGCTGACATGCCATCTTCTGGCAATGACTCAACCAACACACTGTGATCTGACAGGACCTACGGCTGCTTACAATGGGCCTGCCAACAGTAAATCATGAGTCAGGGTGGGGCTCACAGGGCCCTGGCCTTGCCTGCCTAACTACTGACTACTGATGGATTCTGGGTGAGAGGAAGACATTTTCTTTTATGTACCCACTTATGAGACTACCGAGATCCAATGTCTAGTTCCAAATCCACGATCACAAAGATAGCTCTGGTTAAACTCAGCAAATCACAAAACCAAAGACATGATTCTAGGGAAAATGATTTGTGTAGAAGAGGGCAGGTCAAAGGGTAAGGTAGTTTTACACACATGTAACAGTAATGAAAATATACTTACACATGCATGAAATAGTCAAACAACACTTTACCACACAGTGTAAATCCTAATTACATACCAAGGAACTTCTCTTCACACCCAAAGATAAATGTAGCTCTCACCCTCCATCAAAGAAGCATCCCTTTGCAGGAGATGGAGACTATCACAGAAACCAGAGATTGTCAAAGTACAGAGAATGACTGAGGTACCAGTGCAAATGGACACGTTTACCACACAACTCCTGCACCTAAGGAGTATCAGGAGGCAGGGAGTGGAGGATTCCAAGAGCCAGAGGAATAGGAAGTCTGCTGTGAGACTTTGTCTCCAAGAAATGACAGGGAAGCTAGAGCCAGGATACGGCAACAATATGGCTGCCTAAACAAGACCTGAACAATGACATTGTCATCAGACATGCTAACATGGGGGCGGGGTGGGGGGGTAAGGGGGCCTCACCCCTAGACAAAGAACTATAGGCAACCAGACTGCTGAGACTGGGAAAGTTAGTCTTCCTCAGGTGATACAATATCAAGTTGTCAGCTCTTAAAATACGCGCACAAGCAACACTGAAGAGTCAGGAGGCTGTATTTACATGTTTATGCATTTATATATATAATAATAATAAAAATAAAATAAAAATAAGCCATGAATTTGAGGGACTAAGAGAGGCAATACGAGGGGTTAGAGGAAGGAAAGGGAAGGGGAGAAATGATATAATGATACATCGTTTAATTAAAAATGTTCTGAAAGTTTGAAAGGTTGGATGACACCAACACAGTTCTGTGACCTGTGTGAAAGTTCTTGATCTAGAAACATTGGGATGGAAGCCAGTCCTCAAACATGGCTGCTTGTTGACCTTCAGAGCAGCATCATGCAGCAGCTGCCAACTCCTTCTGTTCCTGCCACTGCCTTCCTCCCCTAAGCCAGGCTGGCGAGCTCACACATTGCTACTCCTGGCCTGACTTCTCAGGAAGGTGGTGGTTTGCAAGCTCTCCCTGTCCGATGGCAGCAAGGGGAGGGCGGAGCAAGTTCATGAGAGTGAGGAGACAAAGGAAGGGACTCAATTCCTCACTCCAAAGAGTCCCCTGTTTCGGGAATGGATGGAGCCATGCGTATGCATACTTTCTGCCCCGTGCTGGGAGATGAATGGATGTTTCCCAGGAAAACGTCTTATATTTACCATACTAAAAAGCCACAACTGGCAAGGAATGAGACACTGAGAACATGAATGCATGCACTCTGTACTGGTGTCGCTGTAGTGACAGAAGAAGTGTAACTTTACACACTTCCCAGTTAAGTACAGTAAGAGAAAACTTAGCTTTTTAATGGTTTGAGTATACACAATCTAACCTCAAACCTTAACTTTTGATAACTGCTCATGAACTCTATGTGCTCTCCAATATACTTGAGGCCACAATAGCTTCTGTTAGGTCTCAGAAACCTGGGACAAATGGTTAACCGAGGAACCCGTTAACATATAAAAGTGGCAAAGCTGACACTGGCCAGCTCTCCCAGCATCACTCAGTACCTGTGGCTCCTGTGGCTCCTCCCAGCACTTCTCGCCCCGCCCCTATGCTCAACCTCTCCCTCCCAGGGGCGGGGCTTCTGTTTCCCTTCCCCCAGCTGGTCCCTATATAACCCAGCCCTTTTGGCTATGCCCATCTTGGCCTCTTGGCCTGGGCTACCTTGGTTGGTGGCTCCTCTCTTATTCTCCCCCTCCTCTCATGGTCCAGTTTCATCTGCCTACTTTCTCCCTTGTATCTACAATAAAAATCTCCTCCATACTATAGGAGCAGTCATGTCCTCCTTGTATTTAATTTTTTCATTAATCTTCCTTAACTTCACATGCCAGTGACAGCATGGTGGCATCTTGCAGGGACAAGGCAAAGACACTGCTAGATGGTCCTGAGTGTGGCCTGAAGTTCTCTTAGAACTACTCCCGTGGGAGAAAGGCTCTACTGTGCTGCTTCATGGCCATGGCTTTCAGGAAGTCCAGATGCCTGGCATTTGCTCAGGCTTTACAGAACCTGGATGACTGGAAGAAACCAGACTCCACTTTCTACGCCTTACCCCATTCTTCCATCTGGGTCTTTTCTTTGTGTTCCACAGAAGATGACATCCCTAGGGTGGTATTAACAGTTCGGTGGAGGTTAGATCACCTGACAGTCTTGTTCTCTCCCCTCCCCATCCTCTGTGTATATGTGTAGATGGAGCCCTTACACCCAGCAGCTGATACTATAGTTAAACATCAGTGCACACAGACAGCCCAAAACGTTCACTAGTTTTCAAGGAAATCTTGCCTGACTACTGCACAGAAGAAATCATTAATTACTTATTATCATCAGAATTGAATATAGGGCACTCATTGTTTTGAGAATCAGTAATATATGAGTTCATGTTTATTGCTAAAAAAAAAAAAAAACCCTCAAACCCTCTACATGTATATAGAAGTAAGAAGCAGAAAAAATAAGTTAAAGCAAAGAAGAGTGAAGCCAAGCCAGGCAGAGGCAGGAAGGCTGATGGACACAGCACCTTAAGACCTTGCTACTCAGATTTCAGTCCATGGACTGGTTGGGTCCTGAGAGCTGGCTAAAATGACAATTTCAGGGCCCATCTAGAGCTACGCAAACAGAATCTGTATGGTTATAAGCCTCCAATCCCCTGACAACTGCTATGTCCAGTGACATTTGAGAAGCCCACCATACTCAGTGTTGGCTTTGACATCAGGTAATACATAACACATCCTCACTGGCTGATCTCAAACAGGTCCTGTAACCTCTCCAGTTTCACGGCTTCATCTGTAGGGTGGGGACAATATGCCTATCACGTGCTGGTTCAGAGTGATGGAATGGCATCTTTCCAAGGTCTTGGCATAGAATGAAGGTGTTCATTAGAGAGGGGTATATTTTTTTAAACTAGATGATAACTGTGTTTTGTTAACTGTAGGTTTAATACACACTATTTTAGAACATTATTTTCATTATTGGATTGATTTTCATTACATTTATTTGTCTTGTGAGGGTCTGTATAGGATGGGGAAGGTAGTATCTACATGCCAAGATACGCACGTGGAGGTCAGAGGACCGTTTGTGCATTCTGGTTCTCTTTCACCACATGGCTTCTGGTGACTGAGCATAGGCTGTGAGGCTTGGAGGCAAGCACTTTTACCCACTGAGTCATTTCGTCAGTCCAGCTGTTGAATGTTTCCAAAAAGTCTTGTTTTTTGTAATCTTATGCAATAACTTAATTTTTCACATAAACTAGAGATGTATAGTTTCAAAAGATGATGTCACAGACATGTATCAAAATATGGGAGAGTTTATACTCTCATAATGTAAATTTAAGGTACATGAACTGCTAACTGATTCATTACTATTTCCTATGTGTGTGTGTGTTACTCCTTCAGACGTGAGCAAAGGTCTAGGGCATGATTTAAAACCCTTGGGACACTAAACCCTAATGTCTAGAGGCAGAAACTGTAAAGGACAATGCTATGCAATGCCCTCCATAGGTTCATGCATTTGAACATTAGCCTCCAGCTAGTGGGACTATTTTGGGAGGTTGGAGAAGAGAACATTTAGGGGGCGGACTCAATGGAGGAAGATGACCAGGGGCAGGCCTTGGTTTATAACCTTGTTCTGCTTCCTGACCCACCCTGCGGTGAGCAAGCAGGCTCACACTCCTGCTGCCTCAGCTATAAGCTGCTCTCACCTGTGTTCTCCTCTGTGCTAAGACTGCATCCTCACACCATGAGCTAAAGTAAATCCTTCTTCCTTTAAGTTGCTTCTATCAAAAATGTTGTCAGACTAGTCTAGATAGCCACGTCTGGTGACGTGGCTGAGGCTCTGTTAATACTGTCTGAGTGCTGTGTGCTCACAGGATCTAAAATCAGCACAGGAGAGACAGGTGCCCAGGAGAGGCATGCTGCAGTGAGAAAGCAATTCACACCTGTTCCAGCATAAGCAAGAGTTCACGCTGCTATAGCATGGACGATGAACTGAGGCTAGCCACACAGGCGTGGGGGACACACCTATAATCCTAGCACTTGGGAGGTACAGGCAGGAAGAACAGAAGTTAAAGGTCATCCTCGGGCACACAGTGAGGTTGAGGGCAGCCTGAGATACATGTAAACCTATCTCAAGAAAACAAAACAGTACAGAACACCTGAAAAACAACAGGCACACAACCAACCCTTGGTAGTTACTTCACACATACTCCAATTCTTAATCTTCTCTGCACTCTCCCTGGCAGAAACATCAGGAGAGTATACACGTGTCTGTCTCAAATAGCATACAAATGTAAATGTGTGTGCTGGCTGATGATATGCATGAGCAGGGGTTAGTCACCATGGATACTCACAGGACAATGGGCATTGGTTACACTGTTGGGAATGATGAAGGCTTGTATGACAAGAGGAAGAGGAAGGGCAGAGAGGGCCTGGCATAACACCTAGACGGGCAGCAGTTGGGTCAGATCCAGAAAGGGGTGACCGGAGAGCAAAGCTGTGGAGAGGGTGGAACCCCATGTCCCTCCAGAGACTCTGCCTGCAAATACTTGGAACATGAACTCTGACTCCTCCATGGCCTCGGCCAGGTCCTGGGGAGTGGAAAACCAAGCAAACAGTAGCCGTGCCCGCTCAGGAATACTTGCTGGGAATAGAAGTTATAACATGACCCTTCTTCTCTTGCTTTTTCCAAAGAAAGGAAAATCCACTGAAGCTTTTCCCTAAAATCCTTTGTTATTCTGCCTCTGGAATGAAAAGGACAATCTTGTTCAGCTTCTCTAGTCTCTAAAGTCTTTTTGAAGCTTGAAACAATAAATAGCCTGCATTCCAAAGACCCAGGGTACATTCTTCAGTGGATCTGGCTAGAAATTCATGGGGGGGGGGGGGGGGGTTGTCTTTAACTGTGAGATGGCCTCAGGTAGACAGGATTCTGGAAGTTACTGGAAGCGACCTATACAGTAGCAGAGGAGCCTTTCATCTTGACAGGCCAGGATCCACAGCCAACCCTACTTGAAAAGTTGGCTGCTGCTAAGGTCCACTCCCTGGGTGCTGGCACTAGAACGGCAGCAGATGTGTGTAACACCTAGAAGGCACCTCAGTGCACGTGGGCAGCGTCTCCACCTGTCTACCACCCGCAGCACCTGCAATGTCCAGGCAGCGTCTCCTCCTGTCCACCACCCGATGCACCTGCACTGTCCAGGCAGCATCTCTTCCTGTCCACCACCCGATGCACCTGCACTGTCCAGGCAGCATCTCTTCCTGTCCACCACCCGATGCACCTGCACTGTCCAGGCAGCGTCTCCTCCTGTCCACCACCCGATGCACCTGCACTGTCCAGGCAGCATCTCTTCCTGTCCACCACCCGATGCACCTGCACTGTCCAGGCAGTGTCTCCTCCTGTCCACCACCCAATGCACCTTCACACTGTCCAGGCAGTATCTCTTCCTGTCCACCACCCAATGCACCTTCACACTGTCCAGGCAGCGTCTCTACCTGTCTACCACCCAATGCACCTGCGCTGTCCAGGCAGCATCTCCTCCTGTCCACCACCCGATGCACCTGCGCTGTCCAGGCAGCGTCTCCACCTGTCCACCACCCGATGCACCTGTGCTGTCCAGGCAGTGTCTCAGCTAGAATACCATCACTCTCTCCTCCCAATAAACAGCTCAGAAACTGGGCCCCTGTCACCCACTGCATTCCCCACTCTGCCCTCTCTTGTCCTCCACTCTGTGTTCAGCATGGTCCTTCCCTCTCTACAGTAGTTCCTAGGGCTATCTATAAGCTCATCTTCTCTGCAAAACTGTGAGATCCCTGGGCTTACAAGTTACTTCTAATCCATCTATAACTCCGTAAAACTTAATAGAGCAGGACACACAGTAATCACACAGAATAAACACGTATCTCTTTAGAATAAGGGATCCGAACTGCACATTGCTACAGCAATTTTCTTATTTGAAGATCCATAAGCAAAAGAGGTTTAGACAACTACACAAGGTAAGAGACAGGAAACAGAGGGTCCTGTTTGCAATACTTTCTCATATGCATCGACACAGCTTGTTCTATATCCTCTCAAACTGGGGCAAATGGAGCTCATGAAGACACCCTGTCACAGCATCTGCACACTAAACCTGGACTTAGAGCCAAGCAGAGCTTGCTTCTATGGCCCCTGGCAAGTGGTGAGCTTTTATATCAATTCCTGATGGCAATAGCATACAAACCCAAACTAACCATCCTAAGAATTAAATTCACAAAAATAAGTGGGAAGTGTTACAAGTCAATAGAGTAGAATACACAAGTGGCCGTGTATCTTTATTGAAACTATATGAAACATACATGCACTTGAATAATAATTGGGAAGAAAGGCTCATATATTTAAATTATTGGTCCCAAGTTGGTAGAACTATTTTGGGAAGGATTAGGAGGTGTGGTCTGTTGGATGACCTATGTCACTGGGGTTGGGCTTGAGGTTTCAAACCCTCATGTCAAGCCCAGTCTAGCTCACTCTCTCCCTCTAACCTGCAGATTAGATGTAAACTCTCAGCAACTGCCCCAGCACCACGCCTGCTCGCCTGCCTGCTGCCATGCTCCCTGCCGTGACGGTCACAGACTAATAACCCTCTGAAACGGTAAGCAATTTCGTATTTGCTTTTATAAGTTGCCATGGTCATAGTGTCTCTTCATAGCAATAGTAAAGTAACTAAAACACGAGGAAAGCCATTTTCGCAGAGGTGGACAAGCTGTCCTGATCTTACCCGTTGTCCACACTGGTGTGGACTGCCCCAACAACATCTTCCAGGACCTGGAGGGGGTCACGTGGCCCACAGAGTTCAGCACTACTGCCACTGTGATGAGAAAGAAAATAATTGAGTCAGAAGAGGTCAATCAAGCCTCAAAAATACAGTTTCTGTTGACCACTCAGGTGAATCCAGTTGGACAATGGTGTGGTGTGGTGTTCACTCACTGCTCTGTGCTCAGACTGAAGCGCTGAGGATGGAAAAGTTGGCCTCCTTAAGGAACTCAAGGTTTAAGTCATGCGCACATTTCTACCAGGAGAACACCACAACCTGATTTGTCATTCAAAAGCAACTGAACGTTACAGCATTCTCAATATTAAATATAGTAATGTTCTAAATCCATTAGCTTCACGCTCTGAAAAATCAGTAGTTACACAGAAAACCCCTTTATCCATACATGTTTACATGCAGGCATTTATCGCAAAGAATCATTGGTTTGGTCTGAGGCCCCTGGTCTCAGCTACACCATCAACACTGGGCCCTCACTGGGACTGTTCGTGGACATTCCATTGCTGCCCTGTGTTGCGGAGATTCTGCAGCCCTGGGTCTGCAGAACTGACACTCCTTGCACCCCATCCCTCCCTACCCCTCTACCTGCCCACCCACCCCCCCACACTCCAGCAGATCACAGATGGGCTTCCATGATGAGGTTTTTCCCTTTCTTCTTTTTTTCTTTTTTCTCTTAAATTTTATTTTTTTGGAGTGGGGTAATGAGTAGGATTGGGAGGCATGATGTGAAAACCACAAAGAATAACTAAAAAATAAGTTAAAGAAAAGAAACAAACAAAAAACATTATTTACTCACTGTCTAGAACTCTTGCGAATTCCCGATGTGCAAGAGAGGAAAAAGAAATTTTGCTGTGGATATCACTCTGTATAAATAAAACACTGATTGGCCAGTAGCCAGGCAGGAAGTGTAGGTGGGACTAGCAGAGAGGAGAGAGGAAAAGGACAGGAAGGCAGAAAAAGGGGACACCAGTTGCGGTCCAGGGAGCATCATGTAGAGGTAACAGGTAAAGCCACAGGACATGTGGCGATTTATAGATTAACAGAAATGGGCTGCGTAAGAGCTAGACAATGGTAGGCCTGAGCTAATGGCTGAGCAGTTTAAATACTATAAGAGTCTGTGTGTTTATTTTGTAAGTGGGCTAAGGGACCGCCAGGGCTTGTCGGGACCCAGACAGAAAAACTCTAGCTACAAAATTTCATGCACATTTCCAGGCTACTTTTGGATTTAAACCACCTACTGGACTCAGTTCCTCCCGGGTCTTTGTCCCTTTGTGCCTCCACCCATTGGCCTAAACTGAGGTCCATGCAGGGGCCTCACCCACCAGTGCTGGCCTCTCCATGCTCCTGAGCCTTCTCTCACTGCAAGTTTTAAATTCACGTCGGTCATATGTCTTCCATGCACTGCCATTAGAACCAGGCTGACCAAAAAGACGTGATCCGAGCCAAGTCTCTAGTAGGAGAGATGCCATCCAGGCACTCGGTTTTCTAAACGTTTATTTTGTAAGCTTTATCTGGTTAAGAAACTATAATTATAAATGAAAAGGTACCAAATATGGCAAATACATATCTGTTATCATTTGGAAATGAGTGGTTCTTATAAGCCACAGCAGAGAAATCACAACATACTAATAGAACAAAGCTTTATTAATGTGGAATTTGTTATTTCTAAAGTGGAGGGCTGCTGCATTTTGTCTTCTCTGCATAAAATTACTAGGTAGCTCAGAGCATTAATGTGAAAACTGGATGAGGCTGGGGTAATTAAACTGATAAAGGCTCATTTGATTTCAGTTTAGCTTCAGAAAACTGACATGCATTTAATCAAAAAGTTCCTCAAGAGCAATACAGAATTACAAAGAATGCTTAAAAGGAGAATAAATTAAATACAACTAAATCTCTTAGCCTAATTACATTATTCACAGAGAGCGCATGATGCCTCATTATTCCCTTAGCTTCCCTTCTCTCCTCTCCAGCCCTCTGGCTGGCTGTGCACTAATGTGCCTCTGTGGGGACAGGAAGCCAGAGTGTCTCCATTGCCAAGCCTCCACCACTCATGGCAGGTAAACGATGCCTGACACAGTTAGCCAACGCCCAACTTCTCCCTGGATCAGTCGTGACTTGAGTTCATCAAAGAACTGCTTGGGCACCATTTCCCACTGCCTCTAAGAAGGAGAAAAAGAAAAGGCAGGAGCTGAGCAGCCACACTGAAGCCACAAGGCAATCTGGCTCTTGGCTACCCGCTTCACATGTCGTTTGTCTTTTCTCTTGCTTCTTGATAATGTGAAGAGGTGAAGAGTCCAGCCAGGAACTGGCTTCATGGCATGTTATACATAAAATACCAATGAGGACACATATTCGTGGTTCTCCATTCTCATGACATTTTAGGTCTAAAGAGTCTGAACACTCTAGATGTCATCCCTCAGGTTTGTAAAACATTGAGAATAAGATATACCTCTACATCTCTGAGGATAGTGTAGCTTCATAATGACTATGGGGTGGGTATTACTATTGGTGAAATATTATCTTAGGTCTTCTGTAATTGTTACTTTATTAGCTTACCTCAATGCAGAAATTATTTTTGTGATTGCACTATGCACTACATCCTTGGGTGAGATGTTGACAGGACCGACAGCCACTTCTAACAGCTGTTGAATCATCCTTAGTGGCTGGCCATCTAAACACATGGCCACAGCTTGGTCATGAAGTTTCCCTTTTTCTGAGCGGGACAGATCGTAGAGGTAACTGTACTTCTGTAGTATTTCCTAGAAAGAAAAAGCAATCAACACTGAAATTTTAACAAGAAGCTAAACGTGTCTACATACACAAAGCATATTTAGAAGGTCTGCCAACAAAATATATTCCTATCATCAACAGCACATCAAGGGACAAGAAGGTTTTGTGAACAGAGGGCGCTGTGACCGCTGCCAGGGACTGCAGTGGATCCAGCCTTCTGCAGGTCAGAGACGGGGAAAGAGATGCAGAGTCAGCAAGAACAACACACAGACTTCTTTTCTGAATAGGGATAAAAGATTCTCTTCTATTTTATTATTCTTTCTGTTGCTTGTTATACTCTGTTCTTATCTGTTCTGTTCTTCTACCTTGATGTTTCTCTTCTGTGTCTTTCCTGATGACTTCCTTCTAACTATTCCCTGATGACTTCCTTCTCCTCTACTTTCTGATCTCTTCCTTCTAACTACTTCCTGATGTCTTCCTTCTATTTCCTGATGTCTTCCTTCTCACTACTTCCTGATGACTTCCTTCTCATTACTTCCTGATGTCCTCCTTCTCTTCTTTATTTTCTCCTTTACAGCTTATATAGCCCAGCAGAATCTTTCAAGCAATACAAAAATTACAATGTGGTTACATTCTATTTTTGAGTAAATGATTACAATGAATACAAGTAAAAACAGCATGTTTTCCATAGCCCTTACATGATTAAACATTTTACATATTACAGATGAAAAACAAATTATCCCCAAGAACCCATATATAGTTAAACATTTATCTTTTAGACGTCTCATAGATCAGGAGCCTTTCAGCCATGACTATTTACATAGGCAGTAGTTTTGATAACTGCCAGAAAAACAGGTTACTAGTTTCACCTTTTGTATTTTAGAGTACAGTCCAAATATCTTAACTAACCATCCAATTCTTTGTTTTCTAGTTACATGAAGTCAATTGTTTAAAGCTTTGTTTTAGCTATGATGTACACCAAAACCCATGAACACATTTCCAAATATCAGAAAGAACTTGGATTAACTTCTAGGACTTAATCGTTTTCCTAATCTTTCATCTAAACTACAGCCTATTCAGCTCCTCAAGAGAAACTCATAGGTCCTGGATGCATGACACTTCCTTGTTCCTACTTTCCATCTTCTGCAGCCCCTGCTTTTCCAGGGGCGGGGCAACACTATATCCTACCTTTGCCTATATTAATGAGTAAGGGCACCTGGCAGCAATTCCAGAGGACCTGGGTTTGACTTCTAGCATCCACATGGCAGATCACAAGCATCTGCTATTCCAGTCCCAGGGGATTAACACCTTTTCTGGCCTCCATGGGCACTGCACATATGTGGATCACAGACATACATGGAAGTACAATATCCATACATATAAAACAATTAAAATGTTCAAAAATATTGTTAAAAAATTAAAAAGAACAAAGTGTCTGAGGACCTCATATGATTTTCCGTTTTTTAGTAGAGTCCTAATACACAGGTCCTCAGATCTCACCATGGGAAAGGAATCCTAAGTCTCTTGGTTGTTTGGGGTACATAAGAGGCTTAGCTAAAAACCCACTAGGAACAATTTGACCAGCCAGAAAATTCCTATCAGTAAGAAAGTTATATTAGAAGGGTGCACAAGTAAAACAGGATGAAGTGTAGGCATATTTAAAAACACTGTTAAAGCATGCATGGGAAACTAGCATTTCTGAATTTTTTTTTAAAAAACATATGGAGTTAGAGCTTCTATTATGATTCACTTAGAAAGTAAAACAAAATCTCATAGTTGAGACCATTATGGTCAACATGTGCAACTTTAAAAGTCCCTCCTCACCTGGGTACTCATCCAGTGTTCCCTCAATTCCTGCTACCCCCCACCTACCTTCACCTCTTTTTAGATAATCTTTGGCCCAAATTCCTTTAGAAAGAAAAATGAAACCAACAGATGATCGAATGATAAGAAGATCAAGGTAAATACTTGAGGACTGCTTTTCATGTCTACAGTCCCATCAGCACCACTGTTCCAGCTGGATGGTCACATCCCACATAGGACTCTATTTAAGGATTCAGGGTGATGGGACCTTTTAAGAGACAGCACAGTAGGATTCCAGCCTTTTCTTTGTTTCTGTCTCACTTATTAATGATGATGTGAGTGGTTTTGCACCATCACATGCTACCACAGGCCTTCCGGCAAAGAGGCCAAACTCCCACAGACTGAAACTTTTAAAACTACAGCAGAAATAAGGTTTTCCACAGTTCCTAATGTGGCTTTGAGGTGAACAGGACAAAAAAGGCACCACCGGTAATTCCCAGGTTTCTATTTCCTACCTGCTCACTGTTCTTCAGGCTGAGGATGAAGCTGTGGCTGAGGGTTTGCAGGTGGGCAAGTGATGTCTCCAGGTGAGCCAAGGCGTCTGCATAGGTGACTTCAGAATCGGGACCTGCCTGGGGGTCATCTTCGGAATTTCTTTTCCTTGGTTTCTCTATGAAATGCTTGACTGTCTTAATGGTCTTTCTGGTCATCTCTTCACGTGCTTCTGTGGATAGCTTCAAAAAGACATTTAAAAGGTCAGGAGAAAAGGCAGTATTATGTTTGGCACATTCAATAGGTATTAGAGGGGTAGAATAAAAGTTACATTTTAACATAAGTTAACCAGTGGTTAGTATTCCCACTGTTTTTTGTTTTTTGTTTTTCTCTTGTGAAGGAAACAAAAACAGTGAAATACGATTTCTTCTACTCAGTTGTTAAGGAAAACTATAAACAGTGACAATAGTCAAAGAAGGTAAGACTGGAAAGGGTGAACCTAGACATCACACCGACCCTCGGCCCAAGGGCCGTCGGGGACCCATCTACAGTCAGAATTTCCAGTTCTGAGCACGTATTCACTGTCAAGTAAAAAAACCAGGACACATGGGCTGCTGGGTGTGTGGTGCAGGTCAGTAATCCCGGCTCTTCCGAGGTGGAGGCAGAAGTATTTTACGTTTGAAGCCATCATGAGCTAAGTGGTGAGATCTTGTCTCAAAAGAAAACTCCTGAAGTAACTAAGATGGGGTGGAGGGAGGGAGATACTCAGACACAGAGGCATGAAGATTTTAACTAGAATAAGACTATAAAAAGGAAAATTCCAAAGCAATCTAGTTGACAAGATGAACAGTAACTAGCTTAGGATGAATTAGTGGGTAACATATTATACAGTTATTAAAATTAGAACTATAAAATCAGTAGAGCAATTTTACAAAGTGCTTCCACAAAACATTAAATTTTAGAAATCAGGACATAAAATCATCTGTACCATACTTACATTAAAATTTAAATTATATCTATACACAAAACAATTTTTTGTATATATTCTACATTTTCTGTGAACATAAACATGTATATAAAATAGCTGTAGAAAAATAGGTCTGGCCATTTCTATATAGTACAAGTATCTATTATATAGAATACTATACATATGAATACGATACAAAATGTCATCTTCTCTCTCTGCTTTCCTGGTATTGGTAACAGTGCTGTGCTCATCCCCTCATTCCCTGATGTGCCGCAGCCTCTGCATTGGGTATGCAGGGCTTACAGCTCCTATTAAGCACATTAAGCTCATTTACCTTCAAGAATACAAAATCAAGTTCAGCCTCACCTTCTGGGAGGGAGGAGTTCCTCTGAGCAACCCCAGATGCCTGCTGACAAGCTCCAACAATCCATCTCCTGCTGACTACCCAGAGCCCACTGTTGTTATAT
>CABHPP010128175.1:69751-79806 GCA_902168425.1 Peromyscus attwateri
GGCGCACGCCTTTAATCCCAGCACTTGGGAGGCAGAGCCAGGCGGATCTCTGTGAGTTCGAGGCCAGCCTGGGCTACCAAGTGAGTTCCAGGAAAGGCGCAAAGCTACACAGAGAAACCCTGTCTCGAAAAACCAAAAAAAAAAAAAAAGGACTTAGTGTTTGTGTTTTTAAAAAATAGATGACATTTTACATTTCCTATTATTTCCTCAAATTCGTCACTGATATATTTCTAAAAGATGGAAGTAAGCTAAAAGACAAGCACCAGACTACACTAGAAGGTCAATGTCCCCCACCCAAGCTCCAGGTTACCTCGGAGAATTGGTTTGAATGTTGGCAGCTGACGTTTTCTTAATTCTATAGAAATGCGGATTAAAGTCACCTGGCGGGCACTGTGTCCATGGAGTTGCACTAAAGTCCTGCTCTGTAACGCAGCTTCAAAGTGTATTCTGTGGTCTCACATGGGTGATGCTACTTAGCAGATGGTATGTGATCCAAAAAGCATCTAACTCAGTGGTTCTCAACCTGTGGGCCACGACCCCCAGCAAACTCCATCTCCAAAAATATTTACATTACAATTCATAACGGTAGCAAAATTACAGTTATGAAGCAGCAACAAAAATGATTTTATGGGTGGGGTCACCACAACATGAGGGGCTGTATTCAAAGGTGCAGCATGAGGAAGGTTGAGAACCAGTGCTCTAACTGGACAGGATTAATTGGGGCATTGGCTCTTCCTCTCAGTCAATAGAATACTCCTCTCTGTGGTTTAGAAACACAAGACACTACAACTATATCTACGCTTGCTCAGCAGAGCTTCCCCTCCTCCACCCAGGACATGCGAAGTCTGCGAAGTGAAGAGGAATGCAACCGGACTCCAACACACGAACAGAGCCCACTCAAGAGGCTGAAGCATGAGGACTGACAACCTGGCCGACCTGGCCTCCCTAGCAAGACTGTTTCAAGAGAAAAATACAAAACAGAGCCCTGGAATCCACACCACGTGGTACCCAGAGAGCTTGTCCTGACACATACCACCCAGCTTCCTCTGGGCATCTTCTGCACCCTAGGTCTGATGGACTATCACAGAGTGCCCAACTGGCTCAGCACCATGACAAAATCAAGGCTGAATAACAGTGTTGTGAATCTTCTTTCAACTCTATGCTTTTGCTCCCGAAGTTGAATTTGGACAGTTATTTGAATATGCCAGCTTGCCTAATATTCTTCCTACCCCAGTATGTAGTACAGACAAGTCCTGAGAGTAAACTAGCTAGAGAATAGGAAAAAGGCGGAGAGTTCTATGTGTAGGAAGCAAAGGGGTGGAGAAACAGCAGGTCCCTGAGCACATAGGTCACTAGCCAAGGCTTCACTCCATAGCGACAAATGCTGGGAGGAAGGTACAGGAAACTGGAGGGAGGTAAACTCGGGTGATTTATGTCTAACATTTACTGCCCAGTCCCAGTTGTCTGACAACTTAACAAACACTTTCAAGCTTTAGTTTCTTCATCAGCAAAATGTGAGCACCTTCATCCACCACATAATGCATCAAGCAATTAAGTAAGACAGTATATCAAGCCATCATTATCATTCAATGCCTACAGAAAGAGCTCAATAAAGGAGCCTGAGTTTTAATCTGACTGACTAACAAAGGCCATCCTTCCTACCCACTGGTTTTTCATATTCCTAGTGCATTTCTCATGTAATGCTTTTATACCAACCCCTTTTAAAATGAACTCATTGAATGGCATGACATGAAACTCAAGCCGGCTCCAAGCTGACTCATAGCCTAGACTCCAGCCATACAGTCTCTAACTCCTGGGTGTCACTGCTGCCTCAGTGGGGTATTTGCTCGTCCTTTTATGGCAAGAGAAATCTCTACTCCCACTTCAACAGCAAGCATACGGAATCAAACTAGATCCAGCTGGTTCTTCAGCTCCCACTTCAGTCTACTGAGAAGTCTGCTCCAGCACCCACATGCACAACCCAGCTCTTACATGTACAGTAACTTGGCAGTAACTTCCCCAACATCCCCCAGCCTTGTCTCTCTCTGGACTACACACTCTCATACAATGTGTGCTGGCCACCCTGACTGCCTTCAACAGTTTAGACTCTGATGCTCACACTGCACCATTATCACAAAAGGCATTTTCTTTTTCCACTTTAACAGATTCTTCAAAGTAACTATCTGAAAATAACTAAATAGCTCTGTACTTAATGTGAATAAATAACCCTAAGTTCACTTTTCTGAGCTAGCTAGGACTGTAGGAAACAGTTCTGTGCTAAAGGATGGAAGGGCTTTTATCCCACCATGCATTTGACTTAACTCATGCTTTTCACCATTTTTCTTTCTAAGAACAAGTTCACCATGGGAGACTCCAGAGCCTGGTTAGGAAATGGAAGCTCATCACTAAACCTTTATTTAGACATTTATTTTCTTTACACTTTACGATTATCAAGGGAAAAGGAATAACGGGGAAAAATGAAAATTACCAGAGTAAGAAATAGCAACTTCTTTACAATACCTGCTGGTCACACAATAGCTTCATTATTAAAATTACTTCTGAGGTCCATCAACATGTCATCAATACACATTTTTAATATGCTAACATAGATAATTTTTTTTACTATTCTTCGTACCAATAACTACTACTACAATAATGTGGATTTTGTGAAATTAAGACAGGTAGTTAGCTAGGACAGGTGAGATGGCTCCAGTGAGTGACCGTGCTTCTTGCTAGGCCAGCATTCAATCCCTGGAAGTCACATGATGGAAGGGAAGACCTGAACCCCACAGGCTGTCCTCTGACCTCCACATACACACAATAATAACTGTAAAAGGTTTTTAAAGGTAAATGGCTGAAGTTTTTAAATTACTGAACAGCTAGGTACTGCTAATCTGTTTTTTAGATTCCATAGAAAAATGAGATAGAAGCATGAACCAGGCTCATAAAGAAAGCATGTATGACCGGGATATAAGGAGGAAAAAAGGTTGAGGTGTGACAACATCAGCACATTTTCCTGGATCTACCTTCAGGATACACCTGACTCTAAGGACTGCCCACCTTCACTGTCACTCACTGCTGAGACACCATTGCCTCTCCTGGAGAATGTTGCCACGGTGATAACTTGTCCCCTAATATGATGGATGGCATGCTCTGCAGACACCAGCATCCCTTCTACCAAACTGCACTTGTCAGCTTCCTTGCAGTTGGGATCAGCCATATTCCAGCCACTGAAATCTGAGCAGAAGTGACAGGTGCCGTTTCGAAGGAAGGCAGAAAAAGCGCCCATGGATCACGATTATCCATTCTTTTCCACCTCAGCCATGGCAGTTAAGGAGCATGTGGGGCTCATGTGGTTCTGACACAAGATGACAGGGCTCCCACCAGCACAGATCCTAAGTGATTTGTGGTACAAGGGAGGACCATTAGACTTTTGCACTGTTACACCACTAGGAACCTCAGCCGTTTCTGACCAACAACAGATGTAAGAGTAATGCTATGGGTGGTTTTGGTTATCAGACCAGACACTGCAAAACTGTATCTACACTTGGGGTGCAGATCATACTATGCCATATATCCACATAGCCTGTCACACACCATATATCCATATAGCCTGTCATACACCATATATCCACATAGCCTGTCATATACCATATATCCATATAGCCTGTCATACACCATATATCCATATAGCCTGTCACATACCATATATCCATATAGCCTGTCATACACCATATATCCATATAGCCTGTCATACACCATATGTCCATATAGCCTGTCATACACCATATATCCGTATAGCCTGTCATACACCATATATCCATATAGCCTGTCACACACTATATATCCATATAGCCTGTCACACACCATATATCCATATAGCCTGTCACACACCATATATCCATATAGCCTGTCACACACCATATATCCGTATAGCCTGTCACACACCATATATCCATATAGCCTGTCATATACCATATGTCCACATAGCCTGTCACACACCATATATCCATATAGCCTGTCATACACCATATATCCATATAGCCTGTCACACACCATATATCCATATAGCCTGTCATATACCATATGTCCACATAGCCTGTCATACACCATATATCCATATAGTCTGTCACATACCATATGTCCACATAGCCTGTCACACACTATATATCCATATAGCCTGTCACACACCATATATCCATATAGCCTGTCATACACCATATATCCATATAGCCTGTCATATACCATATATCCATATAGCCTGTCATATACCATATATCCATATAGCCTGTCATATATCATATATCCATATAGCCTGTCATATACCATATATCCATATAGCCTGTCATATACCATATATCCATATAGCCTGCCATATACCATATATCCATATAGCCTGTCATATACCATATATCCATATAGTATATCATAAACCATTTATCCATACAGTATATCATATATCACTTTTCTGTATACCATATACCATTTATCCATATTGTACAGCACATACCATATATCCATCCATATAATATATAGCACATACCCCATATCCATATATCATACACCACATATCCATAGTATAGCATATACCATTTATTCATATAGTATATCATACACCATATATTTATATTGTATAGCATAGACCATTTATTCATATAGCATATCACATACTAATGAATGTGAAGGTCTACAGAGGCTGGAATATCAATATTAGCAGTATGTGCTGGATGTTACAGGTTTCTATGGTCAAATAGTATAAATAAGAAATTAGTTTATCAAACTATTACCCAGATTGTATGTAGGATCCCAATATAGTAGAGAAATATCACAGAAATTCAGGTCTTTATATGGTTAAACAATTGCTATTTACACACCAGTAGTAGAAGACAAGACTGAGAAATCCATGGATAGCAAATGGCAGGTAAAAGCCTCAGAAGATTAAAATGCTTCAGGGGAAGATAAACCAAGGGTGTGGCACATGACGCAGGGCAGAGATCCAACTAACGATGTGGACCTCCACAGAAACCTGATAGCTTTAAGGCAGCTCTTTCTAAATTGAGAGAGATTATGGATGGGGGTGATACATCAAAGAACTATGGTACAGGGGAAAATGTCTCAAAACAAATAAGCAAACAAAGACTCCAAAGATACACATTGCTAACAGGTATCATGTCTACATGAATTCAACTAAGTTTCTGAGACAGTGGTAGCTGCCACAGCCACAGCTTAGATGCTTGTGGACATCTCAAATTAACACCTGAGGCTTTGACCTTGTCCAACAGACTGAGGGAAGAGGGCACACTTTCAAGGACTCAGGCCTTTCTCAGCACTCACATGGGACTATGGAATGAGGTAGGAAGGACCTCACTGATGTGGAAGGAGGGCGTGGGGTCCCAGAACTCGGGTCTAGACTAATTAAGGCCTACACCCCACTTCAGATAGAGAAGCCTCCAAGCCCCACAGGCCAGAATGTCAAGGTGCCAAACAGCGGTTAATGGAACCATCTGTGTGCAGTAGGACTGGTAACACTGCAGAGCTTTGGCCACTGAGTTCCTTGTCCAGATCAGACCAGATGGGAAATATGACCCACTGGAAACTACCTTGGCAAACATCATTCTTTCTCTGACCTCCTTCCTTGTCCTTCTACAATCAGTTTAGAAACTTGGCTCCAGAAACCTTCCTGACTCCTGATGTCATCTCCAAGCTCATCAACTCCCTTGATGTGGTCCACAGGCGTGGTTTTTACCACAGTTAAGCAGCGCCCTTCAGGATAAAAACTGTGTTAAGTCCGTATCTCTACAAGGTAAAAGAACTACCGTGAAACTGCTTAGCAACTCTGATAAACCAGCAGGAAGAAAAGGACCTTCAAAAAGTCCAGTGAACATCATGTCCCCTAATTACTCACGGTCCAGAATGCTCAAGGCTGCAGGTTATCAAGACTGCGCAGTGCCACACTGTTAGGCTCCAAGGAGACAAGAACTACAAGGAGAACAACCTAAAGAATGTGACACAATAAAACAAACTGAGCTAAAAAACTATGCCGTCAGGACAGGGACAGGCCAGAGCGATCAGAAGTCACATGGGAAGAGTGCAAGGATGCCCAACTGGCAATGCTCCATCTAGTCACCTGACATTTTCCAAGACACAGTGTTCCTCGGTCTCAGGCAGGGTGCTGGTAAAACACAAAATGAGATCAAGCCCTTGCCCCTGGCTATGTCACAGTCTAGTTGGAAACATGAAGAAATGAAAAGTATTACAAGAGTGTGGCCACTATGTAACTAGGGCATCTCTAGGGGCCTACTGAAGTCTTTAGAAAGGCACTCCATCCAGAACGGAAGCAGTCACAGGCAAGTTGAGGAAAGAGCTGCTGACGAGAGACGTTCTTAAGGAGAGGCCAAAGAGTGAGTGGGAATTCCGGCAGGAAAGAGAGTCTGAAGAGGTCACCAGTCAGTAACACACAGGCAGCTGCAAGCGCATGGGCTTGGCTGGAATGCAGGACGCAACAAAGATGTGCCAGAGAAAGGCAACAGGGTGACATCACCAGAGTCCTAAGTATCAGGCTGAAAGCACTGTTCTTAGATCTTGATTCCTGGGACGTGGACAAGGGAGCTCTGAGAGGAGACTGACATGGCCAGTAGGTGGCGCTTTCAGGAAAACGGCTTGATGGAAGGTCCAGAGGGACAGCATTCAGATGCAGGCACCTTCGGGCTGAGAAACCCCACCAACAGACATGCTTTACAAAGGGAGCACTGCTTGACTCTGAACATAGAGCTGTCATTTGAGAAACAGGTGACCTAAGAAAACACACTTGCTTCCTATGGGTGGAAAACTGGGCTCTCTGGTCCCACTGCTGACAGGACCATATAAAATATTAGGAAAGCCACGAGAAAAAATGGATTTTACTCAGATATTCTCAGAACCTGTTCATTTGAAATGGAATACAATTTATTAAGTACTATTGAGTAGACAGTCTTTGCTTTTATGCTTCTATTTAGGAGGCCCTTACTCCTTCCCTCTCTCCCTCCTCCATTTTTATGCTCAACACTGTAACACTGACCATGCCCTAGGCCCAGCCTTGGCACACAGGGATGCAAGTGTAATCTAAGACAATCTACCTTCCAATATGCATACTAATGGAAAAGGGAAGATAAAATTAAATCTTTAAAAAACGTACAGGAATATAAATGAAGTATGTAGATAGTAAAGGAGAAAAAATCTGCCTTAGGAAAACAGAAGTCTACAAAAAGGAGGCAATGGCTGACCTAGGACTTGACGGGGACAAGTAGCTCAGGGGGAGCAAAGGGAGGGATGACTTTGGGGCAGAGAAGCAGCTTAAGAAATTAAACAAAGGCTAGTACAAGAGAGAATGATCTATGGTCATTACTCTTAATCTTCTACTGAGCTCTAAAACACCTCAGGGATATAACTCACTCTCAACAAAAACACTGGCTCACTATTTGAAGACACCTCCTGGATACAGAAATGGATGCAAAGCAGCAGCTGGCAATACATTTGAGGAAAACGGGAGAACAGGTTTTAAAAATATCAAAATATTCCAAAGTTTGATCCACAAAGATAAATACTATTTCTCTGCCAATTTCAATCCCATACTATCCTGGAAAAGCTCTTGCTAGTATAAAATAAGTGTCTGTGCGTGCGTGCATGCGTGTGTATTTTAGCCAAGGGAAGAGATTCAAGGGAAGGCTTAGGTCACCTCCAGGAATTGTTGAGCAACTGATACTTTCCACGCATATCAGTGGTCTTCAACTAAGGAACATGTGCTCTGAGTACACATCTAAAAGAAATATAAATGATAAATGAACTAATGCTAACTTTGATCTCAATCTAGCAGTTAGTGATAGTCACCCAAGGGCTCACGAACCAATTAAGACCAATATTTAAACCCCATCCACTTCCTAAGATGTACACTTGGAGTATCATTTTATTTTCATGTTATTTAACAACAAAAATTTAGCTTACCTATGTTACTCTCATCAAATAAATACAATAATTGTAGTAGAAACTCAACACAGAATTTTAAGGAAACTATTAGAAGCTAATGGTCTTAGAAAATTTTCCAAGTTAATTCCTATTGACAGAGTCATTTCCCAATAGAAAGCAGACTTTAAGTATCAACATGTTGCATAATGATGAAATCATATGCAAGTGAAAACTGCAAAACTCTGAGTACAAAATGACTATCTAGTCCTGTGCCAATAGACCAGACCAAACCCTAGCATGGCTTCTGCAAGTTTCAGTTCATTTCTCCCAAGGAGGGTCCTTTAAAGGTCTAATGACAAGCTCACAGCTTCCAGGACAATTTACTGTTGTTCTAGCCAACACCTCATGATAGGCTCGTGTGACCCTCTAAGAGCCGTTCCTTAGAAGTGTGCAGTTATAAAGCCCACCCGCTTTCCAGTGCAGCTCTCCTAGCACCCAGCATCTTTTCAGGAAACACATTGCTTCTCTAAAACATACAGGGAGGTAGCTCATATTCACTGGCAGTCCTTATAGGAAGGGGAAGGGTCTGTTGCTGGCCCCACTTCAACTGAACAGTGACCTTCTGTCAAAGACACAAAAAGTTTGCTTCCCGTTGGCAAAGTCAGATGGTGTAGTCGCTCTGCCCTCGGCCCCCAGTATCCTTCAGTACCTTCCTTCAACCCAGAGCAGCATTTGAAAACTTTCCAGCCTGGTTAGACAAAGTGGAGTTCAGTTTACTCTGCACTCTTCCTTCCCGTTAGTTCTTAGCAGGTAGAATCTATCTTTACCTCTTTCACTCACATTCCAGCACCATTTCACTTTGACAGATCATAGACAGTCTGAAAGAAGGGGCACTCACCCTGAGTGCCAAAGATGCATTTGTCCTTGTGTGGTAAAGAGATGGGGAGATCCCAAATTTCTGTGTGTTATACTGCATTAGAGTTCCAAAGGAGAAGTCGTTATTTACAATATGCTGGAACGTATGCCCTCCTTTGTAACCAGTTCTAATTAGGATAAAAACTTCACACATAGCACAGCAGAGGGCAAGCAAGCCATCTTAGGATCTCTTAGGTACACAGAACACAGGGTTCAGGGCCACAGCCTTGGAGCGCCATTTTGCTAATGTATTGTCACCTGTGTAGCAATCAGCTAAGCCTGACCTCAGAAACATCTATTCCTGGGCACACTGAGTACTATGCCAGGACGGGAAAGACACTGGCAAAGCAGAAAGAAGCCCTGTGTTTGCTATGAGCTTCTCCTGGCTAATTTTAGTAGTAATGGAAGTGTGTGATCCACTGTGAAAAGCTCTGGGGACCCAAGTCTCTGAACGACTCAACTGATTCACCCAGTGGCAAATGTGGGAGATGGGAGGGGCTGTTCTGGGGCCCGAGGAAAGTCTAGATGGGGCGCGTGGGGCTGAAGGAAGAACGGACTTTAACGGTATGTGTAAAATTCCTGGATATGTTTTCTTACTCAGCCACCGGCCAATTAGTTGTGTTGGCAGCTTCGACTATTTTGTTCAATACCCAGATCAAGAAAGACTGTATATCAAAATTCAATTAGAGAGTACACCTATATTGAGAAACACATGAATACACTAAAAGTAAATAAAACTTGGAAAAGCATACAACCCCTACTAAGATGAGATACAATATGATAACTCTTGTTCCAATCTCCAGTCTGTGTTCTGGTTTCTTTGTTTTGTTCTCAATATTTACTACAATGTCTTAACCTAATTATAAGACCTTGCCCATGCTTTATAATGCATAATTTTAAAACACCTGTAACTTGGCTCTGATGTCAGAACAACTTATAGAGGTTACAAAGGAGCCAGCAGTCACCTCAGCTCCCTTTAACTGGCTTGATTCTTAAAAAAGCAACCACTTTCTTCTCTGCCCTAGTCAAACACCTCATCTCTCTGTTGTGCTGCTAACAAATGCCACACACAGCTTTAGCCAGAGGACTGTAGGCCATCAGAGCAGGACCAAAGCGGAGTCTCCATGTTACAGCATGTTGGGTACTAATCTTAAGTTACACACACACACACACACACACACACACACACACACACACAC
>CABHPP010128176.1:0-18227 GCA_902168425.1 Peromyscus attwateri
TAATTATTTCTTGGTCATTTTATATAGTGTTGTGGTAATTTCATTGGCTACTTGTGTATTTGGAGATGATTTACTGGTAAGACACATTGGACCTCTAAAGTATATTTTAAATTACAAACTCGTGTTGTTTATTAGTTAAAGTTACTGATTTTCCATTAACACATATTCAGTTCCACTTATAAAGGCTTGTATTATTTGAATTAAAAAAAACATTGTTTAACATATATTGGTACAATCTTTACAAGTGTACAGAACCTATAGTAATATCCTTTTCTAAGCCTTGGTGTTCATTATTTTACATCCTCTTCTGAACTTTTGGCTTAGGTATTTACCAACATTGGAATTTTTTAACAGCCAAATTTTACTGTTTTTGATTTTATCATTTCTATTTATTAGATGACATGTATAATTAACTCATTGCTGTTTGATTTTTTTGAGTTTAACTTGTTGTACTTTTAGTATATTAAGCTAAATATAGAAATCCTTGATTTCAACGTCTTCTGTAGTATCTATATTACACTTTATTTTTCCATAAATTAAATATCTATTGTGATTGCACCTTTGACTATATCAATGACTATGAATATATATTAAAGGATTTTCTCTTTTTTAATTTATATTTTATTTTCAATTTTATGTCTGTGCGGGCATATGTGTATGAGTAAAATGCTTATGGAGACCAGAAGAGGGCACGGGATTCCCAGCAGCAGGAGTTACAGGTAGTTGTGAGCTACCATATGCGAGTGCTGGGAACTAAACTCAAGCCTTCTGCAAGAGCAGAATGCACCCTTAACCACCCAGAACTCTCTCCAGGCCCAAGTCTTTTTTGTACAAGTACTGATTGTCCTAGTTTTCAACAACAACCTAGAATCACTTGAAAAAGGAGTCTCATTTAAGTAATAGTGCTTTTTAAAAAATTCCTTTCTCATCCTGATCACAGTTTTCTCTCCCTTCACTTCTCCCAGTTCTCCTTCTCATCTCCCTTCTCCCCCAGATCCACTCCTCCTCCATTTCCCTTCAGAAAAGAGCAGTCCTCGAAGGGATATCAACCAAACATGGTATAACAAGTTACAATAAGACTAGGCACAGCCACTCATATCAAGGCTGGCCTAGGCAATCCAGTAGGAGGAAAAGTGTCCCAAGAGCAGAAGAGTCAGAAACACTCCCCACTCATACTTTTAGATACCCCACAAGAACACCAAGTCACACAACTACAACATATATGCAGAGGACCTAGTACAGATACATGCAGGCTCCGTGATTGCTGATTCAGCCTCTGTGAGCCCCTATGAACCCTGTTTAGTTGATTCTGGGGGCTGTGTTCTCCTGTTGTCCTCAACCACTCTGCCTCCTACTGTTGACTTTTCAGTGGACCTATGCAGATTTTGTCTGCTGGACCTGGGATCTACAGACCTGAAAGAATGGGGCAGACTACATTCTAATGCTGTAGACATCTTTACTTCAGTTTCAGTGTACTTTTATACATGAATGAAACAAAGAAAGCAATGATGGTAGGAATGTTGCTTGAGTAGAGAAAAACATGATCCGAAAAACATGTAAATAAATGTCAGTAAGCATGTACTGAATATTTACGGAGCAGCCCTTTCCCAGCACTATCTCAGGACAGACCAATTTAAACACAATTGCCTGGCATGTAGTATAGATTATATCGGGGTAAGCATGAACGCAAGGCAGAAGGCCACATTCACATTCGGGGTACACTGACAAGATTCGGTTCTGTATATAGCTATGTTCTGACATCTAACAAAAATAAACATATCTTTGTAGTGGGTACCTGTTCCACCTATGACTTTGAGATACCAGCCCCTGGGGCACAGCCTTGGGGCTAGCTTACGACCTGATGGGCATGTATACTTTGGTCTCCTCTCTTGGACATATAGATCTTATAAATTAAAAGTAAATGTCACAGGAACCATGAAATCACATCCAGAAACAATCCAGGGAACAAAATGTACCTGAGGTAAAAGGCCATCTGCCTTTTTTCCTGGATTCTCTCACAAGTTCCTCAAGGCATAGTTCACCATGCATCATTCTTTTTACCATGTTCTGACACCTATGAACCTTCCTCTTTCTCTTTCACAGGGTTCCCTAAGTTCTGCTTAATATTTGGCTGTAAGTCTCTGCATCTACTCCCATCAGTTGCTGGATGAAGCCCCTTTGATAATGGTTGGGCTAGGCACCAATTTAAGAGTATAGCAGAACATCATTAGGAATCATTTCATTGATCTATCTATCTATCTATCTATCTATCGATTGATCAATTTTGTTTTGTTTTTTTTTTCTATCCTAAGTCTCCTGCCATCCAGGCAATGTTGGTCATGAGCTCCCTCTCATGGCAGGGGCATCAAGTTAGAACTGTCATTGGTTGGCCACTTCTACAAGCTCTGAGCCAATATTATCCAGCACATTTTGCAGGCAGGACAAATTGTAGGTAAAAGGTTTTATGATTGGGTTGATGTCCCACTTCTACCACTGAAAGCCTTGCCTCATTACAGAAGATGGCTGGTTCAGGTTCTGTATCATCCCATTACTAGAATAACACTTGTAGATTCCAGGGAATTTCCTCTGCATGAGGTTTCCACATCACCCACTAAATGCATCTCAATTCTAGTCATCCTACTCCATACTCTGCCTCCATCCTTCTCTGCCTCTACCTGATCCCTCTTGTTCCCATCTCCACTCACCCCGAGTCGACTCCCAGAATCTATTTACACTTCCTAGGGAAATCCCATGCTTCCCTGCTGGAGCTCTCCTTGTTGTTTAGTTTCTCTGGGTCTGCGGATTGTAGCATGATTATCCTTTACTTAACAGTTACTATCCACTTATAAGAGTGTAATACTATGTTTGTCTTATTAGAGTAAGAGTCTTTGCCAGGTTTGTTTGTGGGCATGTCTGTGAGGAATTGTCTCAATTGTCTTAACCGATACAGGACAGCCCAGCCTTCTGTGAACAGCACCACTTCCTAGGTAGGTGGTCCTGGGTTATATTAGAAAGTTAGATAAACATAAGCCACAGAGAAAGCCAACATGTGTGCAGTGATGTTCTGTGGTTCCTGTCTTTATGTTTCTGTCTTGAGTTCCTGCCCTGACTTCCTTCACAGATGGATTATTGCCTGGATGCGTAAGCCAAATAAACCTTTTCTTCTCCATGTTACTTTTGGTAAGAGTGTTTTTATCAAGCAACAGAAAGGAGACAAAATCACTGATTTTTAATTCAGTTCTCTCTGAAAACAAACAGAAATATGCTGCATTTTGGTTTAGGGGACATAATATGGTCCATTGGTAGCTGTACAACTACTCTTTTCGAGTATATATTGCAATTATTGGTTATGGTGTGTTCTGTATGTCAGTTAGGTAGAGTTCATTAATGCTTTTTTATTCAATACTAATCTAAATTTCAGTAGATTTTGTTTAGTTATTCAAAGCTATCTGATTCTCGAGAAATCAAAAGAAAGCATCAGTTCCACATTAATGTAATTGCTTACTGTTAGGACATTGACTTCACGAGTTCTGACTTCTTTTATTGCCTTTGAAAGCCTTTAGACAGCTGTTCTTTTATTTTATCCAGCATTTATAGCTCCTCTCAGTGGGAGGGCTGTTGTGATATAAGTTATTCTGCCAAAAATGAAATTGGAACTTGCCAACAACCACATTTTCACTGACGGCATTACTATTCTAAACAGAGTGAGAACATCTCCTTAAAATATCACAAAAGATATCTACTTCTGGAAATAAAAGTTTTTTTTTTCATGTGGTTTGAATTTATTATGTAGTTATTTAACTAATGTGCTTCTATAAACAGAATACCTCAGAGAATATAAAAGCCATAAAATTATTTAGACATGAGAAAGAACAGTGCTTACCTCAAATAATCATGACATGTAAAAATTTACAAACTACTGGTTGAACAAAAGATTAGTATGTATTGTAGATATGTGTGATAATTGATTATAAATGCCAGCATGTGAGTATGTTCATAGGATATGACTTCAGATATAAATATTCTTATATATTCAGTTGTTTAGCAGCCTGTGTTAAACTGGTTTATACAAAGAAATCTAAGATAGGCAGCCTGGTTGGGAGGCTTGCTAGCATATGTGTACAAATAATGTGACCCAACATTCATTTTTTTTTTTTTTTTGGTTTTTCGAGACAGGGTTTCTCTGTGTAGCTTTGCGCCTTTTCCTGGAACTCACTTGGTAGCCCAGGCTGGCCTCGAACTCACAGAGATCCGCCTGCCTCTGCCTCCCGAGTGCTGGGATTAAAGGCGTGCGCCACCAACGCCCGGCTCCAACATTCATTTTTAAGCTGCTGTGTCAAGAGGAGGAGTTTAGGAACATAGTAAGGCAGGATATAAGGTGGAAATAGGGGAGGAGAACCACAAAGTGATGATTAAATCACTGAATATCAGAATGCCTAAGCACCTCTATGTCCAGCACACTTGATCTTTCATCTAATCATTTGTAAGTCTATATACATTATGAAATGTCTTCAGATTTAATGTATTAAGAATATTCTAATTTGTTCAGCATAGAATTCACTAACCTTAGCATTGACGGTTTTGAAATTTTCAAAATTCTGAATTCTTCTACTCTTTTGAATCTGAGCTGTCATCTTTGTGTTCTCACAAAAAAAAAAGGCTCCTATGAACTACAGTGCATGTTCCTATCTGTCTATAAAATGTAGAACCTTCCCATATGTTCTTGCTATATCCATGAATTTATTGAGATAAAAATTAATTTCAGTAAGTTTTTCTTACCACCGCACATTTCCTTTGTATTTATCTTCCTACCTTCAAAGTTTCAAAAGGTTTTCCTAATACTACTGACCCAAAGTGCCTTGTATCTGAGGAAGTCTACATGAGTTATAATGCTTATAGAATTCATTATGAAAGTGATATTGATACTGTGTTATTCATAGTTTCTTTCTTTCTTTTTTTTTTCAAGACAGGGTTTCTCTGTGTAGCTTTGGAGCCTGTCCTGGAATTCGCTCTGTGGACCAGGGTGGCCTCAAACTCACAGAGATCCACCTGCATCTGCCTCCCAAGTGTTGGGATTAAAGGCATACACCACTACTGCCCAGCTATTTTATGATTTCTATGACCAGTAAGACCCTTCCATATTATAAGCATAAATATATTAATAGCTTACTGTACTTATACTATATAAATAAAAACATGAGATAATTTTGAATAATTATTATAATAATTTCTTACATTTCCAGACCAGTTTAATTAATATTTAAGGAAAATGTTAAAAGAAGTTTCTGACAGTCATCATAAAAGTAATATCCACAATTTTAGTGAGAAATCTGTTAAAATTTTCTATATATGGGAGACTCTCTGGGAGCAATTTAAAGTAAGACATTCAAAAGTGGCTAAATCTTGCACGAATGACAATTGTGATCTCATTCAGACATTGTAGATTTACTGAAAGTCAGACAGAAATAACTTCAAGTTCTCTATATAAGTCATCTTAGTGTCCTAAGTGAATGTTGCTGACAGTATTTCTTTTTTTTTCAATGAGATGCATTTTATGTACATATTGAAATCATTATAGAGAAAATACAGAAACATAAGTTAAAAGTAGAGTCACCACTGGTCAGTTTTCCACATGTATAATGTTAGTTAACCAGGTAACCCATGTAAGAGTCTTTAGCAAGCAGCTATAGATCTATGTCATTGGAAGCTTTAGGAGGGAGAGTATATATGTGGGGAACATTGCTGCTCCTAATTTGTCTCTGGTTCCACCTAGCAGATGATTTTTCTAGGATCTGTTGCCATAGTACTCACTATGCTCTTGTTTATGCTAAACATTAGTTGTTTAACAGCTGTGATTATACAACTTTGTATGTGAATATGAACCACTTTCTGGTGCATTTTAGAATGCCAATCATTAGAGCCAGTTTGTCTTCCAGACCTGGATTCTGAGGGAAACGTGGAGGTGTAGGATAAATGAGTCAGCAAAGGAGAATCAGAGTAAGAAATGAAGCACTTTATATTAAAAAATGTACAATCCCACAACAGCAATACACTCTTATTTCCCTCATATTCTCACCCTGGTATACTTCTGGAATTGTTTCCTAGCTTAGCTTTACCAGTAAGCATTAGCACCAGCATAAATATTACCCTGCTTAGTGTTTGTTAAGCGTTATAAGCATTTTGAAAATGTTTGTACATCGTCTTATTTAAATAGGAAGAGTGGTTAGGAACATAACCTGACAGTTTAGGAATGTTGAAAGTGACAATCCAGGTCTCAGAACTGGTTCATTGTGAAGTGTAAACTCTATCTTTGATTTTATACATCCCTTTAGCCCCCTATCCTTCATCATACTGCTCAGCAGAAATCTCTCACAGCTTTCATCTTCTCTTCTATTGTGATTCCAATGTTACTTTAGACCTTTCAGTCATAGAAACAAGCATACTCGATACCATAGTTCACTAGAAGAAAATGTACATAGAGTGGGGCTCAATTTGAACTAGAATACTATCTTAGTTAGGCTTTCTATTGCTGTGAAGTGACACCATGACCATAGCAATTTTTTTAAAGGAAAATATTTAATTGGAGGTAGCTTACAGTTCAGGGTTTAATCCATTATTATGGCTGGTGGCATGCAGAAAATTATGGCTCTTGAGAAGGAATTGGAAGTTCTACATCTTAATCCTCAGGAAACAGGAAGTGAACTATGTTCCATTGGGCCATAACTTGAACATAGGAGACCTCATATCCCAATCCCACAGTGACACAGTTCTTCTGACAAGGACACACCTACTCTAATAAAGCCACAACTCCTAAAAGTGCCACTCCTTATGAGGGCCATTTTCTTTCAAACCACCACAAATACAATGTCTCTTTCCCCAAAAATGTCTGGGGAAAGATTTTGCTAAGGCAAAAATAGTCCAATCTCCAAAAATTTTTACTATGTGTAATCTGACTATATGAATAATGTCTAACATTTTGCACAGTGCTATACTTCCAACTTCAAATGAATGTCAAAGGTCTTTGTATTACAGGGTGTTTTTGGAAGGAACAGGAACTTTTAAGAGGTTATGTGTTGGCCAGGGATAGTAGAAAGTGCCTCTTATTCTAGAACTTGGGAGGCTAATGCAGGAGACCTGTGAGTTTGTGTCCAGCCCAGGACACATAGTATCTCTCAAAATAAATTAGCAACAACAAGAGATGAGCCTAGTGGGAGGTCTTTTGGTTATCAGCAATATGCCCTTGAGAGCAATAGTGCCTTCTCACAGGAGCAATGGGGTCAACCAGCTATGGGCTGAAAAGTCCAAAGTTGTAGCCCAAACTCTCCTTTCCTTCTTATAATTTGATTACCTCAGGTATTTTTATTACATTAAGGAGAAGTCAACTAACATACCTGGAATCACTTTTCTTACTCACTCACAGCAGTAAAGTTTTCAGTGCATCAGTACACATCTAGCACTGGTCTTTTCCACAAAAATTATATTCCTCATCATATCATTTGTAATTATTACTGAACAATAATTATCGTAGATAACTATGAAAAATATTGTGAACTCATTATCTTTGAATTTCTTTTACAGTTTTTACAGGATAGAATTACGACCTTTACCTTGTGAGGAAATTGAAGCTTTGGAAACTAGGAAACAGGGGGGAAAGCATTAGAAAATTATAGAGATGATATTTCAAAATGAGACCTTTTAATACCCCTACTACTCACTGCTATATTGTTCAGATGTACTCAATTTACACAGCAATAAATTAAAATATTCTGCCTGGTGGTGGTGGTGGTGGTGGTGGTGGTGGTGGTGGTGGTGGTGCATGCCTTTAATCCCAGCACTTGGGAGGAAGAGCCAGGCAGATCCCTGTGAGTTTGAGGCCAGCTTGGTCTACAGAGTGAGATCCAGGACAGACACCAAAACTACACAGAGAAACCTTGTTTCAAAAAACCAAATAAATAAATAAAATAAAAAATAGAGTATTCCTTCTTCATATTTCTTCCCTCTGCTGTTAGTCTGTAACTGAACTTGTTTCTGGGGGAATATCAAGTCAAATGATGTCTTTATCTTATCATCTCGCAGTGGTTCTCAACCATTCTAATGCTGTAACCCTTTAATACAGTTCCTCATGTTGTGATGACCCCAATGATAAAATTATTTCCATTACTACTTTATAATTTTGCTATGGTTATGAATCATAATGTAAATATCTGTGAATTCTGTTGATCTTAGGCAACTCTTGTGAAAGGGTCATTTTACTCCCAAAGAGGTCATGACCCCCAGGTTAGAAACACTGACTTAGATCTTATGGAACAAATTATGTGCCTTTCTCTTACCAACCTTGGAATTAACTGTAATTTTGTCAAATTTTTGATATTCCACATTTACAGTGATGAGAAACATTGCAGAATTGCATCCAAAGTGGCTCTGCTTTTATTTTGAGGGAAAATTTATATCACACAGTAAACTAAATGTAAAAATTCTATGATAGTGTTTGCCAACACAGTTCAGAACAGCTTCATATACATTTACCATGTGCTTGTCATGATCAAAAGGTAACTGGAAGAAAGTCAAGTGCTGTCAGCCCCTGTACATATCAAGTCAAACTCCACCTGTTGGATGATTTACTGTAAAGTCATTTAATCATATCATTTTTTTCTTGAAGTTTGGATTGTTTGCTAGCTTGGTGGCTTATAATTTAAAGAACATATAAAAGAAAGTTGTTTTGTAATAGGAACTGTGCTGGTTTGAAAGAAAATGGCTTTATTAGGAGCTGTGGCCTTGTTGGAGGAAGTGTGTGGGGGTGGGCTTTGGGGTCTCTTATTCTCAAGCTTCCCTCAATGTGACAGTCAATCAACTTCCTGTTGCCTCTGAGTCAAGATGTAGGGATCTCACCTCCAGCACCACATTCACCTGCATGCCACCATGCTCCCAGCCATGATGACCTCTGAAACTGTAAGCGAGTCATCTCAATTAAAGGTTTTCTTTATAAGAGTTGCCATGGTCATGGTGTCTATTTACAGCAATAGTAAACCCTAACTAAGACAGGAACCTTTTAAGGAAACAAACTTAGAGCTAGTTAGTTAAAATATTTAGGTTTAAATAATATATTAAAAATTATTGCATTATTGTGAATAATGTCCAACATGGACATACAGGTGGCATGTTTCTATAATATTACATCAATATATATACACATATATATGTGTGTGTGTGTGTGTGTGTGTGTTTGTATGTGTGTATGTGTGTGTGTGTATACAAACAGCATAATTATGAAAACATGACTAAAATAGGATTTATAATCATGATTTTTGTAGACATTAGCACAAGAAGTTAACAAAACTGCAATGAAAAATGCTGAAGTTATTGGATTTCAAGTTTATACGATGAAAATTCAGATATCCATTTATATGCTAAGTAACAATGCAAATATGCTTAATGCATCCACTTTTGATGTTCTCTAATGTTTTCTTTTTTAGAAAAATTGCAGATGAAAAAGCATTAACAAACTTTATTGTTATATTATATATTATATATGCCTATCCAGATGCAATTATAAACTGAAAAGGCAAAACTATCTTTTCAAAAGTGACCATTACTTTTTCTGAACTACTACTAAAATATTCATTGCTTGCCTTGTATCTTAATAAATGAAGTAAATCTCACTAAAGTACAGGGAACATATTAAATAGTTTCTAAACACTTAATTTAGTACCTAGAGTGTAAATCAATTAATATTTACAAACAGGACCCACAGTTCATTAACCATTATCATTATTTTTTTCTATGCAATTCAGAGTAGTTAAGATTTGATGGTTCTCAGACATTGTACACATAGTGAAGTGTTAAGTGAATTGTATAGGTATAAAACATTGAACAAGAGTATAAATGCATGTACAGTATGTTTTAACAAAAATAATCTCAACTTTGTATCAATATACAAAGATCCAATTCAATATAAAATATTTAAAGCAAGTAGTTGCTTTTTAAAAGTAGATTCAATAATCTACCCTTTTATCCTATCATTTCAATATCCTTTTTTTTTCTTTTCAAAACAAGAACCCTGAATCTAATCTCCTTTGTTAAGCTTTTTCCTGACAATTACCCATAACAACTTGTAACCAACCCCCCTAAACTATGACAAATATCCATTACCCATTGAACAACCAAAAAACTACCTACCCCACCTATTGCAAATGTATTTGCCATGTTCTGAAAATTACTTCCTGCTGTCTGGGGGTAAAGGCAATTTTAGGGGATCCTGAAAAGAAAAAAATGGTTTAATTGTCAAGTCCTGGCAAGGTAGCTGTATCACTTGTTGCCAGTCTCTGTGTAATGGGAAAGTGCAGGGCTGGGCTTATCTCAAGTCCTGGCTAGAGTAGTCTATGAGGCTGGATCATGTCAGCTAGTCACCTTGAGCTTGTCCTGAGCAGTTTGTAGTCTAAAGCTGATCTTGGGTGGTGTTTGTCACCTTAGTGGCATTGCCATAGTGCAGGTGGAATCATCGTTGTGGAATCCCATCATCTTTTTGGAGACTTCAGAGATGGCATTAGGTCAGATCATTACTTTTCTTGGTAAATTTTTCCGGATGGTTCCCCCCTCCTTTTTTGGATGCATATTTGTGCAAAGGTCTTTAAATTCCTCCAGATAATTGTTTCCATTTTCCTGAAAAGACAAAAACAAAACCCTACCCCAAGCCTAATTTTGGGGAGTTTCCCTTTTGGCAAGTTATATCTGATATGTGAAAAGCATTTGTTAGAAGCATAAGTTAGTTTAAATTGAATGGTCATGCTGGTTGATGAACTATCACCTCTTCTAATCAAGAGGTCATGCTTGTTCAAATTTAATCTTTATCAATTTTGATTTATGGTTTCTCCTGAAATTTTTATTATCTTCTATAGCTGTTATATCATCCAGAGCAGTACGGTTTCTTACAATAGGCATTAGGCTCTTTAGTTGCTCTGGGAAGGAGTTTCCTCCATGATGACAGGAAATGACTGAACCCAATTTGACATGAGGGCTTGTGAGTGGTTGCTCAAAGGCGATTCCCAAAGACAAAAGTTATCTTGACTACCCCTTGTTGATCTACATTCATCAGTCCAATGTCTGCCTTTGCCACACTTTCTCCATACTCTAGAAGAGAGGGATATTCTGTTGGGATTATTTTTAGAAGAAAACATTGTTTCTAGGAATATTCCATTTTAGGTGACCTTGTTTACTGCAATTGAAACACCTGACATTTTGATTTTTCTTCAAATCTCTAGAAATCACCTCTCCTATCCAAACATCATCATGATTATGACATTCAATATCGATTGTATCTCCGATCCATTCCTCTACTGGTACTGATTATGCCTTTAATGGCCTAAATGCCCTTTGACATTGTGTATTACCACTTTCAAAAGCCAGAGATTCAATTATTATTTGTCTAGCTTCTGAATTTTGTATCATTCTATTTGCTGCTAAAGTCAGTCTTTGTAAGAAATCAGTGAAAGTTTCTTTCGGGCCTTATATAACCTTAGTAAATGACTCAGTGTTCTTTCCTACTTCTTCAATTCTGTCCCAAGCTTCCAAGGCTGCTGTGCAGAATAAAGCCAGGATATGGTCATTATATAGAGATTGCTTTTGTACATTACCATAATCTCCCTCTCCAAGTCTTGGGAGATTTCTATACCTCTAGCCATACTTTGTTGTTCAATGGTCTTAGCCTTCACTGTAATTGAGGACCAGCCTCCAACACTGCTGTAACCAAATCTGTCCAGTTTTGAGAGATAATTCTATTACAAGTTGACCATGAGTTTAATATCTGCTTCACACAAAGTAAATGCATGTCATATGAGACTATTACATCCTTGAATCTCCTCAAATCTAACATTTGCACAGGAGTCTATCCAGCTCTTACACAGCCTTGAGGATATCATTTGTCAGTTCCTGTAAGGTTACTGGATAAATTAAGTATAGCTATTTCAAAACCTTAGGCTGTTCCTCTGTGACTTTATGATGCAATGCTGAGATTGGTACTCCTTTAAATACCTTTGTCTGGGTCTGAATAACTTTAGATCTGTTTTAATAAGTTTTTCTAAAACTGTTACCTTGGCACTCATTTTAACCAACTTTTTAATGATAAAATAAAAATGATCAAACTGATATTTATAATTGACATTGCATAAACCCCATCTAAATTAATTATCCTTTCATCTAATTGTTCCGTTTTCAAACCATGCATCATGTAATCATACTCTTTCCTTTTTAATTGTGTTTCCACTTTTTTAATGTGAAAAAAAACTCTCTCTTTTAACTAATTCCTCTCTTTATGAATTCCCAATTGTCTCAAAAATCTGCCAATGATGATGATTTAGATGATGGTGAAGATGTGAGGCTGACTGCTTCTGCATAGAACAGTAGAAGCCCAAGCAGGTTTCAAGGCACTACCTAGTGTGGTAGCAGCATGAGGAGGGGGTCCAGGGAGAGCCCACAATCCACTGAGAGAGAAGAAGCCAAAGAGCCAGCTGTCTGTTTTTTTTTTTTTCTTGGCTTTCTTGACATTCTTTAAGGGATTTAAGGATTTTCTCCAAATTTTTGTTTGTCTTTTCCTCAATTTCTTTAAGGGATTTATTCATTTCTTCTTTAAGGAAATCTATTATGTTTATAAGTTGGTTTTAATGTCATTTTTGTATTTCAACTGTATTTGAATGTTCAGAGCTTGCTGTAGAAGAATGGCTGGGCTCTGATGGTGACATATTGCCCTGATTGTTGTTGATTATGTTCTTACACTGGTATCCCACCATCTGGATTTGGAGTGGTTATAGGTCTAGGTGTAGATATCTGGGTTTGTCTTTGTTGAATGGTTGTTGTATTCTATTATTTCTGTTTTCTTTCTTGTATTGTGGCTAGAGTGGCCTGGGGTTCAAAGTTCTGGCCTGGTCTTTGGTGGGGTAGCTTATTTAGAAAGTTTTACTTGTGCCTATATCACATATAGTACTCTATAACTTTTTGCCTGTTTCAGAAGCTCAAGTTTAAAGTTGATTTTTGTGCAGGTTTTTGAACTTTCTTATGAGTTAAATAGAAAACCACTATGAAGGAACAAAACATGTTCATTAAATATGTAAGTACGTTAGAAAATCAAAGTCTAATTTCCAAAGTAACTATTTATTTTCCAGTTTGCTTTAATTTAAATATTTTAATCATATTTATTCTACTTTCCCTAACTTCTCCAAGAGCCACATGCCTTCTCTACCCACATAACTTTGTGCCCTGTTTAGTTTTGTTTTTTTAAATATCTATTCAGTCCAATTTGTGCTGCTCATACAGTGTTTGGGTGTGAGATGATCCAATGGATCATGATTTACCTATCAGGAACCAAATCTTTAAAGAAAGCTGACTCTGCTCCCAGTAGCTATAAATTACGAAAATATCTTCAGCTATGAATAAAACTTTCTGCCTATTTCTCCTCACACCATGGCAGAATTTTATCTGCTTGAACTTGAGCAGGTCTTTTGCATGCTATCATAATCACTGTGAATATATATATATATGTATATATATAAAATATGTAAATATGTGGCACCACCCTGTTGTGGCTGGAAGACAGTTTCAATGTATTTACCCTCTCTGCCTCCTACTCTTTCCTTTCCTTGTTCTGTGAAGATCACTGAAATTTGAAAGGTCAGACTTTTTCTTTTCCTTTAGAAAAGTTTAAAAAAAGAAACATACTTTTCAAAGACATCCCCCCAGAAATTGAAGTGGGACAAACAAATGTTTTAAAATAATATTCTGTTTTCCCCGTATTTTTATTTAAACTTTATACAATATATTTTATCATGTTTCTCCTCCCCAGACTCCTTCCAGATCCTCCCCACTACGCACCCAGTTTTATGATCTTTCTCACAAACACGCACACAAAATGAAAACAAAAAAACTCCTCTTAATGAAAATTAACACAACCAAAAACAGCATTCTCTTCGTGGTATGATTTATTTTCTGCAATTACTTTCTTGTTCTTTTAAAACCTAATTTAAGCAGGGTAGTGGTGGCGCATGCCTTTAATTCCAGCACTGGGGAGGCAGAGGCAAACGCATCTCTGTGAGTTCGAGGCCAGTCTGGGCTACAGAGTGAGTTCCAGGACAGCCAAGGCTATACAGAGAAACCCTGTCTCAACTCCCTAAAACAACAACAACAAAAAACTCAATTTAATATTAAAGCCATAGGTTATATGAGTATGAATTTATATTAAGTACTATAAGATAGAAGTTTAGCAGATCAACATAAATAATTTTGCAAAAAACAAAGCTGGTATGTTTAATTTTAAGTACTTCTCTATGCTTTGACAGGGATTAAGTAACAAAACTTGCTGGAGATTAAAAGATACCACATTCATGCTCTGTGCCTATAGTCAATGTTGGAAAAATTCTTCACTTTAAGCCTGCTAAAATACTTATCTTCGTATCTGGAAACCACAGTCCCAGCCAATTTGTTGACAGCAAACAGACTACTGTAGTCACTGCTGGGGAGAGGCCAGGCTTTCCTCTGGGATATAATGTGATATGTGAACATCTGATAGACAAAACAAGTGTCAAAGTCAGATATCAACCATTAGTAAACCTCATTATTTTCCATTTTTAGAAAGAACGTTGTTAGCAAGAGGTCAAATATTTCCTCTAGCTTCACACAGAGTCACCTGCAACCCTCAAATAATGTGTTCTGAATATTGGAAAGCCAGCAGGCTTAAGAGGGAGAAAGGGAACAAAAGAAAGCAGATACTACAGGCCTGCCTGATCCCTGTGGTGTTGCCTCTACCCATTCCCAGCTTTCATGTCCTCAAGAAATGCCTTTGTACTTCAGTATCAGATCATGGATGTAGCAGTTAGCAGACACGATTTCATCTCAATGAAACATCGGCACTCTTCTCTGACTGGTAATTTCATGTCTACATTACAATACAGGTTTTCCTCAACAGAGATTCAAACTTGAGTAGAAATAATCCCATCAAAGGGCAGAAAACAACACTATCAGAAGCACTATTCTTCTGGTTTCATGACTGTATAATACAAAAATTACAAATTGCTCTCACAAGTGATGTAAGTCATTACTAAACTTTGAAGTGTCCAATAGAATGTCTCCATTTCAAGGCAGCTTACTAAGGGGTTCCTGGAGTTTGACTCTTTTTAACACTAATGAGAACCAACAAGGAGGCATTAAAGTGTTGATGGACTGCTTTTTCAGTACCAATCAGCAATATTGAATGAACACAGTGAGAAAATGGACTTTACACCCACAGAGCTACAAGTGCATTATTGCCAGCGTGGATAACTTGAGACCATTTCACTCTTCTTTTTCTTATATCTTAATCATTCAGCTTTTCATAATAGAGGGTTTTGTCAGTGGAACTCTAACATGCTTACTTTACTTATATACATGAGATTTTTACTTTAACAAAAAACTCGTATGATGCCAATGGTGTAGCTCCATAGGGAAAGGTACTTCTTGCCAAGCCAAATGACCTGAATTAAATAGCCATAGCCCACATGGAAGAAGAGAAAATAGGACTCTTGAAAGCTGTCCTCTGAACTCCATACGCACATCTGTGCATAGGCACCTACTCTACCTTCCATATAATAATAAATAAGTCTTTTTAAAGAAAGAAATATTATGTATATGCATGTCCCTAAGCTACTATGCTTATGATTAAGAACAGGGTTTATCAACATCAGTGGTAATACTGACACTGAAGACCAGATTATTCATTGTTGTGTGTAGCTTCCTTGAACTAGAATATGTCCTGGTAGCAGTACTTATGGCCCTTACCTTTTTGTGACTCTTCCAGTGGAACAACCAAAGTATCACCTGTCTCTTGGGACACAATTTCTCCTCTACATAAAAAATACTGATGCATGGCTGTTAGACTTGCACAGGTTTTAATTTTTCTAAATTGTTACCAAAAATAATCTTTTGTTTTTGCTACATGGATACTTCCTTTACATATTGGAAACTTACTCTGGATTGTGGGCATATTCTGGAATTACCTTGTGTGGTCACATAAGGATCCTTGGGTGATCACATAAGAATTTGTGTGTGTGTTTGTGTGTGTGTGTGTGTGTGAGAGAGAGATCTTGGATCAGTTCCCTTCTTTCCTTAAATCTTCATTTCCAGGACCTTTATAAGGGAGCTGCTAGGCTTGTCTCTGCCTTTGGTATAGACCAACTACCAAACAAGAAAAAGCCCCCTGTGAAGTTTAATGTGTTTAATTCTCATTTGGAAAACCTTGTACAAAGGTATGTTCTGGTTCTCAATATTTTGAGCAATGTCTGGAATTCTACTTTTCTATCTCTTGTTTTAATGGTTCCTGGAATACTTAATTAGTAGCTGTATCCTAGCACTCTAGAGGTAGAACTGGGCAACATAACATCTGATATTGTACCTGCCTTATTACAGTTATTAGCATACCTTCATGAAAGTAATTTTCTATCTGATGCATTAGAAATAGTGAATAGATAAATGATTCCATTCTACTCATGAGAGATAATTGAATGATACACAAAATAATGTAAAGGTAAAGCCAGTTTGAGCTGCATATTTGTGTTATGCAAGAACTTTCTAAAATTTCTGATGAACAGCCCAATTATATCAGAAATCCTGCAGTTGGACATGTCCGTACTCTACAGATAATGCCTATGAAGAAAAATATTGAGGATCACAATTCACTTCCAGGGTACACCTGCTGTAGTAGTTTGAATGTAATTAGCCCCCATAATATCATAGGGAATCACATTCTTAAGACATGTGGCTTTGTTGTAGTAGGTATGGCCTTTTTGGAGGAAGTGTGTCACTGTGGAGGTGGGCTTTGAGGTTTCATCTGTTCAAGATATTGTCCAGTATGTCCGTTGACTTCCTGCTGCCTCATGATTAAGATGTTGTATTCTTTGTTCTAGCACTATGTCTGCCTGCATGCCACCATGCTCCCCATCATGATGATAATGTACACAACCTCTGAAAATGTAAGTGAGCCACCTGAATTTAATGTTTTTTTATATAAGAGTTGCTGTGGTCATGGTGTCTCTTCACGGCAATAGTAACCTTAACTAAGACAGAAGTTAGTACCAGGGACTGAGATACTGCTGTGATAGGCCTGACCATGTGCTTGGTTGGAGGAATTTGGACTCTGGTACTTTGGGTTATAAAAGCAGCAGAATGCTTTAAGCACTGCTTAATGGGCCATACTAGTAAGAGTATGGAAGACAGAGGTCCTAAGAGTTAATTGTTCTTTCTGGGGCTTATTCAAGAGTTTTCAAAATAGAAGAATTTTAATATGTTGTCTAGAAATCCTTCTTGTGATGTTTTGGTGAAGAAAGTAGCTGCATTTTGCCCTTGTCCAAAGAGTCTGCCCGAGGCTAAAGTCAAGAGTTTTGGATTAACCCATTAGCAAAGGAAATCTCAAAACAGCCTAGAATAGACTGTGTTGTCTAGTTTTTAGTGGTAACTCTAATGAAGATTTATAATAAAAAGGAACAAGTTGAGCAAGGTAAATTATAAAAAGTAAATTTTGAGGAGAAAAAGCACCAGGAAATGAGATGGAGCTAAATCCTGTGTTCAAAGAAATAAATGGATTAAGAAATGGAATAAAGGGAGTGCTAACCTCAGGGCAAGATTCAATCCGATAAGTTTCCAACTTGAAGAAGAAAAAAATTAAAGAAAAGCTTAGAGCCTGTTATGGTAGTAACCAACTTTGTCCCAGCACTGGGAAAGCAGAGGCTGGCAGATCTCTCAGTTTGAGGTCAGCCTGGTGTACAGAACAAGTTTCAGGACAGCCAAGCTTAGGAAGTGAAAGACAGAAATCTGTTGAAGATATAATTAAATGATGGGGACATATTCCAGCCCTAGTAAGCAGCAGAACTTGGCAACTTTGCTCATGTGACACTGGTTTTAGTTTTAAGGATAGAAGAAAAGAGTAATAGAATAAAGCCACTGAGGCCAGGCATGAAGCTGTGAAGTTAAAGCCTGGATTTTCCTGAAGAACCCAAGGTGTTAGAGATGTCAGAGTCATGGGATACTTGCTAAGGAAAGATGCCATCTGGGAGTGGAACCAGCCCAAGAGAAAGAAGTATGTTTCAGTCAACAAAGCTTTATGGAGTTGGAGATGTAGAGAGCATTTTGACATCAGACATGGAGATGAAGAGTTTGGAGTTTACCCAGCTGGTTTTTGTTCTTGTTTTAGTCAAGTTTCCCTTGCTATTCTC
>CABHPP010128176.1:18627-32125 GCA_902168425.1 Peromyscus attwateri
AAAATTGGCCCCCATAATCTCATAAGAAGTGGCAATTTTAGGAGGTATGACTTTGTTGGAATGGGTACAGCCTTGTTGGAGGAAGTATGTCACTGTGGGGGTGGGTTTTGAGATTTCATATGCTCAGTATATTGCCCCGTGTGCTAGTTAACTTCCTTCTGCCTTATGGTCAAGATGTAGCACTCTTAGTTCCAGTACCATGTCTGCCTGAATTTTGCCATGCTCCCAATCATGATGATAATGGACTGAACTCTGAAACTGTAAGCAAGCCAGCCCAATTAAATGTTTTCTTTATAAGAGTTGTCATGGTCATGGTATCTCTTCACAAACATAGTAACTGTAATAAGACACCTGCATAAGCATGAGCTGTTTGTTAGAAACGAAAATAAGTTAGTGTAAAGGCTTAGATAAAACTCACCAGTTAGCACTCTATACTTTATCAAGATCCCAAGAAAGGCTTTATTTTAAATTATTGCAGCAATGACCTTTGAATATTCTAATCTAGATGAGATTGATTTTTGAGTATTCAAAGATTTACAGTAGCCCATGTCAGGAGAATGGGAAGACTATCAGAATATTATACCCTACTAAGAAATGGTAAAACTTGACCTCTAAACATAAGAAATCTTAGTTTTCATGTTGAAATTATTTCCAAATTGAATTCATGTCCATTTCCAGGAGCACAGGAATGGGAAAGAGAAACAGTCATCATGAAGAGCTTTGAACTTTCATAGATATTGTCTACCCAACAAACTTTGTTCACAGGGGAATATAAATGTAGGATAGGAAAATGTGACTACATATTCCTAAGTTATTATATGTGTGGACTTTATTAACAAATAATGTAAAGCATAAATGAACAGCTTTAGTGGTGCACCTCAAGAGCTTAGAAAAATAAATATATACCAAAACCAATTCCAGTACATAGGAAAGAACAATAAAATTCAAGAAATAAATTAATGAAATAGAAACAACAATCAACAACACAAACTATCAATGAATCTAAGAGCTGGTTCTATAAAAACATAAACAAGAATGACAGACACTTAGCTATTTTAATAATGACAGAAAGAAGAAACCCAAATTAATAAAATTAGATATTAACAGGGAAAAACTACAACAGTCATTAAAGAAAATCAGAAAATTATAAGTGAATACTTTTAAAAACTATACACCATCAAGTTAAAAAATCTAAATGATATATATAGATTTCTATATTCATGCAAACCACTAAACTTGAACCAGTAAGATAACAACAACTTAAATTGACCAATAACTAATAAGATGATTGAAACACTAATAAAAAGCTTTTCTCCTAAAAAAAAAAAAAACTCAGATTCAGATGGATTTACAGTAGAATTCTATTAGCCTTTTGAAGAACTACAACCAATATATTTTAAATTATTTTTAAAGAAAGAAAAGGAGCACTTCTGTGAAGCCTGTATAAAGAAGGAAGAGGAGAAAGAGGAGGAGGGAAGGAGGGAGGAAGAAAGAGAGAGAGAGAGAGAGAGAGAGAGAGAGAGAGAGAGAGAGAGAGAGAGAGAATGTTAGGCCACTATCTTCGATGACCATAGATGCAAAAATTCTCAACAAATTACTTACAAAATTAATAGAGGCATAGGTTTAACAGATCATCCACCATTCTCTTTTTTTTTTTTTTTTGGTTTTTCGAGACAGGGTTTCTCTGTGTAGCTTTGTGCCTTTCCGGGAGCTCACTTGTAGCCCAGGCTGGCCTCAAACTCACAGAGATCTGCCTGCCTCTGCCTCCCGAGTGCTGGGATTAAAGGCGTGCGCCACCAATGCCCGGCCACCATTCTCTTAAAGCTGTCTTTATACTAGATATGCAGGGATGGTTCAAAATACGTAAGTAGAAAATTATAATAATGTGGGATGACTCATTCCTAACAGGCCTGAGGGCCAGCCCACCCAAACCAGTAATAAGATACTATCTGAGAGCCAACCTGGGTCTGCCTAAGGACCTTAGCAACAGCAGCTGCGACATGATCTGAGATGACTTGGACCAATGAGAGGCAGCCATGTCATACCAGCAGATGCATATTCATCAGACCTTCCCCCAGGGTGGGGTGGAGGGTATATAAGGCTTGCCTCTTCCTGAATAAACTGAGCTGCTTGTTTCGACATCCTCCCAGAATCTGTGTTGTTGATGTTGACTCTGTGCTGACTCATCCCCTCCACCAAGGGGAACAGCACAGGACCCTGCCACATAATAAATCATATAAATGGACTCCAAAACAAAAATCACATGATCCTCTGAATAGATTCAGGAAAGGTCTTTGACAAAAATCTGGTATGCCTTCAGAATAAAATTCCTAGTGAGAACAGGACTAGAAAGAGCATACCTCAATATAATAAAGGCTGCATATGGCAATCCTATAATCATCATCATATAAAATTGAGGAAAAATTCAAGGTAATTTCAATGAAATTAGTAATGAGATAGGGCTGTACACTAAACCCACTCACTTTCAATATAGTACATGAGGCTCTGGCTATAGCAATAACACATCAGAAATAAATTCAAAGGATACAAAGAGAAAAAAAGTCAAATTATCACAATTTCCAACTTCATCCCTACATTCTATTCTCTTCGCCATGAGAAACTAATCTGGAGGCTATGGAAAGAGAATCCTGGACACCAACTCAACTGCAAAAACCCTACAATCTGTCCTGCCTTCAATCTGTGCTGGGGTATAATGACACAGAACTTGTGGGTGTGGCCAGCCAATGAATGGTCTAATTTGAGGCCCATGTCACAAAAGGGAGCCCATGTCCTAAACTGCTCATATATTGGAGACTGTGAGACTGGATAGCCCAGAGGTAGAACCAGACAAGATTGGCTAAAACTGAAAAGGAAAAAAACAAAACAAAACAAAACAAAACAAACAAACAAACAAACATAAAACAATGAAATGATTCCTAATGATATTCTGTGCTCATAGATTGGAGTCTTGTCCAGTCATTTTCAGAGAGCCTTCTTCTGGTACAGAAGCCCACAGCCAGACATAATGTGGAGAGAGAGTCTCAATTGGAGTTCTCTGTAGTGTCCCTCTCCTCAGAGAGGGGAATCTAGCAGAAGAGATGGGGGAAAGATTGTAGGATTAAGGGAGGATGGAAGATACCAGGAGAACATGGCTCACTGAATCAACTAAGCAGGGCTCGCATCAGCTCACAGAGACAGAAGCAGCAAGCATGGGGTCTGCATGGGCCTGCACCATATTCTCTTCATATATGTTATGGCTGTTAGCTTGGTGTTTTTGTGAGAGTGTTAACAGTGGGAGCAGGTATGTCTCTGACTTGTTTGCCTGCACTTAGGGCTCTTTCCCTCCTATTTGGTTTCCTTCTCCAGCCTCAGTATGAGAGCTTTTGCCTTGACTTATTGTATCGTGTTTTGTCCTGTTTGGCTTGGAGGTCTCCTCTTTTTTTTTTCTGAAGAGAAAGCAGAGGGGGAGTGGATCTGGGGGAGAGGGGAGGTGGGAATAGCTGGAAGAATTGGAGAGAAGGAAAACAGTAGTAGGGATATACTGTATAAGAGAAGAATTTGATTTAGAAAATGAACACACAAACCAGATTATATATTATAAATATGTGATCTGAGAAATTCCATGAAAAAGAAAATCAACATTTTCAGCAAAGTGGCAGGGAAAAAAACTTATAAAAATCACTAGTTGCTTTTCTATTTACAAATAACAAACACTGCAAAGGAGAACATGGAAAAACTCTTGTTTACAATAGCCTCAAAATAATAATGTTCTGGTAGAAGTGCCACCTCAATCCTCCTCCCCCATCTCTATCTCCCCAAACCCTGTCTCATCTCAGAAAGCCCACCAAACATGACCCCTTCCTCAGAGATGCTCAAAACCACTCCCACAGTGTATTTAAACTGCCTCCTAGAAAACAGACAAATGGGTTTTTGGACTGTCTTGCTGTCTCCTCTCTGGGGGGACAGAAAAACATCCGGGAGGATTTTTTACCCATTAAACCTAGAATTTTTCTAATTTGGCTTGATGTGGTCTGATTTGGATTGCTGTGTTGGTGAAGAGGCATATTGAGTTGCAGAAGCTGAGGTGAGAGACCTCTAAACTGAGAAATTTACATTTAAACCTTTAAAAATAGAGATCAAGGAGGACTTTAGAAAATGGAGACGTTTTATGCTCATAGATTGATACAATTATTATTGTAAAAATAACCATACTCCCAAAAACTATTTAGAGATCAATACATTCTCAACAATTCCCATGGCCTTCTTCACAGAAAGTAAAAAAAATCCAAAAATTCATTTGGAAGCACAAAAGACACAAGGTAATAAAAGTAATCCTGAACAAAAAGAAAAATAATACAGAAAATACAGTTTCAAATTTCAAGACATATTACAGTGATCTATAGTAATAAAACAGTCTGATACTACACAAACGCAGACACATAGATAATTGGAACACAAGAAAAAATTTGAGTCCAAATAATGACAGCCATCTCATAGTTGACAAAGATGCCAAAAATATATGGTAGAGGAAGAATGCATCTTCAACAAAAGATCCTGGGAAAACTGAATGTCTATAATGTAGAAGAATAAAATTACATCCATATCTATCACCCTGAACAAAAACCATTCTAAGTACATCAAAGACCTCAGTGTAAATCCTGAAACACTTAAAACTTCTAGAAGAAAATATAGGAAGTATCCTACAAGATATAGGCTCTGGAAAAGACTTTCTTAATAGGACTATATTTTTTACAGGAATTAGGTCCAATAATTAACAAATAGGACCCAATAAAAGTAATGAAATAGAGTAATAATTCTAATTCAGAAATAAAGAAAAAAATGTAAAAAAAATGAAGATTTGTGATAGCTGAAAAAAATAAAAGAAAAACAACATAAAGCTTCAGTATAGCAAGGAAGCACTCTATCCCATGAAGAACCTATGGAGTTGGAGAGTATCTTTATCAGCTATGTATTCCTTAGGAGATTAAAATTCAAAACATACAAATAACTTAAAAAGCAATCAAGAAACAAAATGACCTAGTTATGAAATGAGCTATGAATCTGAACGGAGTTCTCAAAAAAATAAGTAAAAATATTTAAGAAATATCTTTAAAAGAGTTTGACACACTACTATAAGAAATACACAAAAAAGATTTTATGTATAATCTGACTATTTACTTGATTAAAGTACTATTTAATTGATTGTGGACTCAATACTTTATTAACACTTCAATAATATTCTTAAAATATGCATCTCCATATTTTGTTGATTAAATGGAAACATGCAGAATGTTATTTTATTTATGAAAGAAAAATATATTAAACAAAGAAAGCTGATTGTATTTTATAAACAATAAGAAGTGGAAGAAGAAAGACCCTTGTATAGAACTGTACTAAGAGTTATAGCTACTACCTATAAATATGTACATTTACCTGTTGTATTACATTCATTTTTGATGGCAGATAAGTTTTTGTTGTTTGGTTGTATTGTTATTTTATTTCTGAATCACAAATTGCTGATCACCAAAGAGTACTGGATAATGTGAACAACCCCGGAAACAACAATCACCTATAAGTAGAAACTGAGAAAATATTGTTTAAATATAAGGCTCCTAAGATTTTGAGAGTAATTTTATTTTTTTAATATGGGGTCTCATGAACCTCACTATATTTCTGAGAATAATCTTAAACTCCTGAAGCTTCTACTTTCTAATTGTTGAGATTATAAGAGTATGTAATATGGAGATTTAATTCAGGGCTCTGGTCTTGTTAGTCAAGCACATTAGCAACCAATGTACATCCTCAGCAGTTGAGAAATTTAAATTGCTACCTTTCGTACAAATAATGTTATAGGGGTGGAATGGGTTGTATTTGTATATTTAGGGATATATATGTAAAAGGTTGGAAAAAAGAAAAGAAAGGGGAAATGATATAATAATGCTTTAAATTTCAAAGAAGTAAAAAACTGCAACCTTGCTTTTGTAATTTGGTCACCATGGTCTTAAATGTTGCCTATACCAAATGTTGCCCGAAGGAAGTATGCTGTATATATGAATATATATTCTCCAGGAATATTTTTCAAACAAAAAATTCATTGTCCTTCTTTTAAAATGCCTATGCCTCAATTCATTTTAATGTGAATAGATTTAAAATAGGATGTCTAACACTTAAAATAAATAGACAATGAATTTTCAAAAACTGATTATAAATACTGATTATAAAACCTGGAAATGAATAAATTAACTGCCTGTTTAAAATGTATCTTGCTAAATCATAGACACTTAGGTAAAAGTGTCTATGAATCCCTAATGAAGAACAGAGAACAACATTCCCATTATTACTGCTTTATAGTTCACTGAGATGCAACAATGATTTTAGACACAGTAAAGTGACTCAATAGCATGCAAGACAGCTTAGGATGTATGTACAAGTACCAATGAACTAAAACCCATCCATATTTCATCTTTGCTGGATATTTGACATAGGGATAGTTAGTTATCTGACTTTGTACTTTCTCATTCATAAAATTAAATATGTGAAATACATGCTGTTGGTGGTGTATTGTTGCTTCAAAATACTATAATGAATAGGTAATCAAATGTATTTTATACTATGCTTCACATTCAGATTACATTCATTTATTGGAAAATAGCATTTTATGTGACAGAAGTTTATTGTATCCCAGGATGAAGGAAATATAATTAGCAAGTGGATTGAATGAAAAGATTTTAGATTAACTTTTTAAAAATTATTTGTTTGTTTGTTTGTTTTTGAGACAGGGTGTTTCTGTGTACTTTTGTGCCTGTCCTGGATCTCGCTCTGTAGACCAGGCTAGCCTCTTGAATTCACAGTCTGGCTCTGTCTCCTGAGTGCTGGGATTAAAGGCGTGTGCCACCGACGCCCAGCTAGATTAACTTTTTATCAGTATTGAAATTAGCAATGGACATATATAGATGTGCTTTTAAACCAAAAGTAAGAAAGGATTACTCTTCATATATATATATATATATATATATATATATATACACACACATATATATACATATATGTATATATATACATATATATATGGTATAACAAAAATAACCTTAAATTTGTATCAATATACAAAAGTCCATAACAATATAAAATACTGGAGATGAATAGTTGTCTTTTTATCCTGCATTCCTATACCCCCACTAAATGATAACAAATATCCATAACACACCAAATGACCAAAAAGCACCATCCCACTTCTTGGGAATGTGGGTATTATGTTCTCTAACCTGCTTCCTGCTGTCTGGAGATGACTGCACCCCCAGGGGTTCCCAAGGAAATTGAGATAATGGTCAAGTCCTAAGAAAACTAGCTATAACATTTCTTGTCCAGTCTCTGTGTAACAGGAAAGTTTAAAGTTTTTCTGGAGTCTCGGCTAGAATAGTCTTTGAGGCTAGACCATCTCAACTAGCAGCCTTGTAGTTGTTCTGAACACAGAACTTTGAGGAAACTGCAAGAGAGACACTCTGAAAGGCTGGATAATGTGAGCCACCCATTTTCATTGGTGTCTTGTCCCTTTACTCTGAAAACACACAAACTTTGAAAGTTAACATATATATCTGCATCAACACAACTATGGACTGTGCATTGTCCACAAGCCAGCCAAAGATGATTTTTTTTTGTTTTATGTTTGAACAGGTAAAAGACAACTGTCAACTTCATAAATTTGTTTGGAATGTATAACCAAAGCTCTATCCATGCCATATGAATGGATGGCATGTAATAATGAGTCATGAGGACTGTGAAACCAACAAGACTTATCATGTCTCATCCAGTTCCAGAGCTGTTCTCATGACAAGAGATCACCATATATGTCACCTGTCTTATAGTTTTTCTAGGTTTATTTCTCTATGTCTGCAGCCAAGATTTTAAGGGTGTCTCTTCCAATGAAATTTGTTCTCTATTTAAACAAATCCACAGCCTTTCATTTCCTATGGAAACAAAAGCGTAACCAATCTCTCCCAAAACACAATACATTCTGAATTACATTTTAAACTTAAGACATCCCTAAAGTATCTAGGCTGGTTTAATACAGCAGCTCCTTTTACAAGCCCATGAATCTCAGCAGCTGCCTTTGGCTCATCAGCTGTTCGAAAAATTCAAAGTCAACAAAATGCAATACAGGATCCAGATTCCCTGTTTATTTCCCATCTTTACATGGCTTATTCCTTTTAAATTACTTTACTCTTTCTTTAAAGACTTTACTTAATTATTTTAAAATTGTTTTTACGATTCTCTATATCCATTTTCTTTTCTTTCTTAAGTATCTACACACACTAAAACCTGTTTAAAGGTTTTTTTTTTTTCATTCTGGAACTGTTTTACTCTGTGCCTGTAGCATTCTCTGAATCCCCTTCCCTGGATCCGGATCCATGAGAGTCAAGCTTTAAGCCCACAGGCCTGGTCAAGAGCTGCATTTAACTGGGAGCTGTGTTTAAGCCAAAGCTGCATTTAACCGCCCAGGTTCTTAGAAGTTGGTGCCGGTACTCCGGCCCAAATTTGTACTTATCCTAGTGTTGCTACTTAGTGTGCCAACTGCTCAAGTGCTCTGCTGCACAGCAGCACCTATTAAAGCAGCCCTGACCATTTTGAGGGTTTTGTTTGTTTGTTTGTTTTTGTTGTTGTTTGTTTTTTCACCTTTCTCAGACCGTATGTGGAAATTTGGGCCTCATATTGAGTGCCAATTGTAGTTGGAATTTTCTTTGGTCCACCAACCATCTCCCAAATAAAGACATGGATATTTATTATTAATTATGAATTCTCCACCTCAGCTTAGTCTTGTACCATTAGTTCTTTTAACTTAATTTAACCTAGCTCTATTCATCTATGCTTTGCCTCATGACTTTTTACCTTTCTTTTCTTCTGTATGCCTTACTTTCCTGCTTCTACTGTGTCTATAGTACTGGCCCCTGCTGTTGTCCTGGCATCTCCCTGGTGTCTCTCTGGTGTCTCCTTTTCTTACTTCCCTGAGCCTAAATTCATCCTCCTCATTACTATTCCTGCCTATAAATCCCTCCTATACCTCCTCCTTTGCTATTGGCTGTTCATCTTTTAAATTAGACTAATCAGATGCCTTAGGCAGGCAAGGTAAAACAGCAACACATATTTACATAATTAAACTTATGCAAGACATCGTTACACAGTTAAGTAAATATTCTGCAACAATTTTACATCATTTTCATTCATTCATTTCCCTCCCTCCCTTCTCCATAACTCCACATCCTACAGCTCATCATCTTTCCTCCTTTAAACTAGTATGTTCTTCTCAATTTTTATTACAAGTACTCTAATATGCTCCTAATTTCTCACCCCTTAAAATCTTTTCATCCCCTCACCATTCCCTTTCTAATTATGACTTAAGCAAATATAAAAATACTCTCAAAACACATGCTTCAATTGAATTTTTAAACATCAGAGAAAAACAAATGAGCTTTATTTTACTTAATATAATGAATTCTGTTTGCATCCAAGCAGGATGTTCATATTTAATCGATCAGTCTACCATATATGATTTAATAACTGTTTCTTGAGCTACAACTCACAGACCTTAAAATCCACTGTTTAAATTATGAATTAATGCAGTGGTTCTCAACATGTGGATCATGATCACAGGAGTTGCCTAAGACCACCTGAAAATACAGATATTTATATTCTTATTTATTACTGTATCTAAATTACAATTATGAAGTATCAGTGAAAATTATTATTTTATGGTTGACAGTTACCACAGCATGAGATACTGTATTAAAGGGCCACGGCACTAAGAAATTTGAGAACCACAACCACATGGTTGTGCAACCATCCACACTATCTAGTTTTAGAGCATGTATGTCATCCCAAGAATAAAATGTATGTACTAGCAGTAACTTCCTATTTCTACCTCCCATTATCCCTTGACAATGTGGTCAGGAAAGAACACCTTGTACAACTAAGTAAAAATAATATAGCTACTTTTGCTGAGAAATGGTTTTCTCAGGATTCTAAGACAAAATCAACTAAAGTAAATCAAAGCATTTATATTAGAAACTAATCCTACTTGAACAGTTTCCACATTTACAAAATTAGCTTTAAATTCACCAAACTCAAACTCTGAAGTCTTTATTTATTCCTGGTTTCTCTGATGTGGGATACAACTTAGACTCTGTCAAACTCTTCCTAGCTGTGGTTAGTCTTGTAGACTCCGTTTTGGAAAGTCAACAGGTGTTTGTGGTGGCCAATTGGAATTCATATTTGGCTGTTATCTTATCCTAATAATGGGGCTTATTTGGCAAATTTTAAAGTGGCCATATTCCTCTTTGCCTGCAGACAATCACAGCAGCAAATGTTATGTCTCCTGGTGAAACTCTTGATGCATATACTGCATGTATTATCTTGTCACCTCTTTTGTTTTGATGCCAAAGAGTGTCCCAATTTATGTCCCAATAACTTTTAGTATCTTCTGGCTAAGAATATATTTCAGTTCTGAACATTTCAGTTCATGACCAAGGAATACATACTAGATTCTTTTCTTTTTGTTTTATTGAAAAGATTTTTGTATGTAATATATTCTGATTATAATTTCTCTTCCCCATATTTCTTCTAGTACCTCCTGAACTCCCCTCCCATTCATATCCATACCTTTTCTATCTCATTTTAGAAAAAATATAGGCATCTAAGGAATAATAATAAGATAAATCCAACAATCAGGCATCTAAGGAACAATAGTAAAATAAAATAAAATAAAAACAAATTGGGATATGACAAAGCAACCACATGAGAAAAAGAGCAAAAGAAAGAACAGAAGAGTTCAGAAGTGGTACTGCATGCCTTTAATCCAGCACTCAGGAGGCAGAGTCAGGCAGATCTCTGAGTTCAAGGCCAGCTTGGTATACAGAGCAAGTTCTAGGATAGGCTCCAAAGCTGCAGAGAGAAAGCTTGTCTCAACCCCCCCCCCCAAAAAAAAAGAAAAACAAGGATGAAAAGAAAAGAAAAAGCACAAGAAATGCATATACATACAGACACAAAAACAGAAATCCCATAAAATCCCCAAACTGGAAGCAAGAATATGAACGTAAAGGACCTGTAGAGGAGAAAAAAAAATATTTCTTGACTTGACATTATGAGACAAAGGAGTCCAAAGATGCTATTGGGTTTGTTTTCTATTGGTGTACATGAGGATTACCCTTTAGAGTGTTTTGTTTCCCCAGTGAGACTCCTTGCGGAAAAATAATTTTTTTCATTTGCAAATGGCTATCGGTTGAAAATAGCTATTAGGTTAGGGATTCTTAGCTTTGTTAAATCTTTTCATTTTCGTTTTAAGATGCAGTTTGTTTGCTTTATGATTTGTTGGAGCTAAAATATGTAAGAAGAAAACATGGCAGCAGTTTACTTATAAGAACTCTTACAGCCAGGCGATGGTAGGGCACGCCTTTCATCCCAGCACTCAGGAGGCAGAGCCAGGCAGATCTCTATGAGTTTGAGGCCAGCCTGGTCTACAGAGCAAGATCCAGGACAGGCTCTAAAACAATGCAGAGAAACCCTGTCATCGAAAAACAAAACAAAACAGAACAGAACAAAACAAAACAAAACAAAAAAAGAACTCTTACAAATTGACTGTGCAAAGACTGATATTTAACATTGATCAGTGTTGTTGGTGTATATGTATGAGTGTATGCATGTGTGTGTGTATGCGTATGTGCACACAGATGCAAAGAATTTGTGTGTATATGTGTGTAGAAGCTAGAGGTCAGTAGTGGATGTCTTTGATCACTTGCCACCTTATTATTATTATTTTTATACATAATCACACTAAATCTGGTTTTCACTGTTTAGTTCAACTGCCTGGCCAGAGAACTCCATGGATGCACCTATCTCCCCTTCCATGCATATAATAACAGAGGTGGTTTGAAAGAGAATGGCCCCCACATGCTCGTATATTTTAATGCTTGGTCCTCAGTTGGTAGAACTCTTTGGAAAGGATTAGGAGGAGTGTCCTAGCTGGAGGAGGTATGGCTTTGTTGGAGGAGGTGTGTCACTATGGGTAGACTTTGATGTTTCAAAAGCTCACATCAGTCTCAGATAGCTTTTGTGCAGTTTCACTGTTGTTGTTTCAACAGGTTCATGCTAAGCTACTCTTCTAACACCATGCCTACCTGCCTGCTTCCAACATTCTGCCATGATGACCATGGTCTCTGTGGGGCTTCAAATTAAATGCTCTTTTGTATTAGTTACCTTGGTCATGTCCTTTGTTACAGCAGCAGAACAATAAGTATGACAACTATACTTGGATTTTACATGCATGCTAGGGATATGAACTCAGGTACACATGCTTGACTAGTGAGTACATTACCAACTTTGACATTTCCCCAAATGAATAATTTCACTAAAGAAAAGCATCACTGTGGTATTCTCTTTGCAAACTTTCATTTTTGTATTGTAGACATACCTTAGAATATCTTGTCTATTATATCTATTAATCAGAACAACTTAGTCAAAATCCCTAGTGTAAAATTTAACTATAGGAATATTTTATAGGAAATATACCTAAAATTTGTTTTCCTAAATATTATATGATACTAAAAATAATTTAGGGGACCAATTGCCTAGTCCAATATTTCTTGTGCTTTTATTTAATTACACGGTTACCTAATGAAACTTGTTAAAATGTAGCTGAGTAGATTCTGATTCAGTAGGTTTACAGTGAGATCTGAGCATCTCCATTTCTAGCAAACTCTAAGAATCTGCCAATGCCACAGGTCCCCAGATTCTCCTTGACAAATCAAGACTTCACCAAGTTTCTGAGTCTCACAGTTTGTGTCAGAATTATGAATGCCCTAATCTAGACAACTGCATATGAGCAACAACAAGAATATAGCATTCATCCCTTTCTTGTCTAGGCAAAGAGACAAGAAACATGAATTTGAGAAGAATGCAAGTAATGATGAAGATGAGATACAATAGTGAAAAAAATATAGGGATGCAAATTTTCAAAAGAAACTAAGCAGAATATACCTGACTGTACCCAGCAGAACAAAATAAATTAATAAGAGAAAGGACACAGACAATATCAGTATACTATAGCATTGGTGGTACATGTTTTGTTCAATAAATAAATTCCATATGTGGCAAAAAAACAAGGTTGCTGCAATTGTAACCAATATTAATTTCCTCAAATACTTTAAGTTGATATTAAAAGAAATTGAGCAGGTTAGAGATAATTTGATAATTGGAAAGATATTGTTCTAATTTCAGAACAAAATGTCAATTATTTTCTTTTGTTTATTTCTATATCACAACAGCTATACGATATTTGGGAATTTTTCTTGAGAAATGTCCAAACCTATAGTAAAATATTGTAAAAGTTGGAAAAATAGTATAGTGGAAAAGGACAGCCTATTCAAAATCTACTTAATCATCATGTGAGTTTGTTATGGCATGGATAGCATCTAGCGATTTTTCTATCATAGACTATTTACTATTCATT
>CABHPP010128178.1:4759-19728 GCA_902168425.1 Peromyscus attwateri
TGCCTGCAGAGGAGAGGCAGGGCACGTGGCAAGGGTGATTGTCCTAGTGAAAGCACGTGCCTGCAGAAGAGAGGCAGGGCGCGTGGCAAGGGTGATTGTCCTAGTGAAAACACTGCCTGCAGAGGAGAGGCAGGGCACGTGGCAAGGGTGATTGTCCCAGTGTCCCCATCTGTGATCACTCCCCCCTGCAGCCCCCATCTCCCGACTCAGATCTTCCAAGAGGAAACCCCTCACCCTGACACCTCTGCTTGCTTCCATTCATCTCCCTGCCTTGCGCATTTGTAGTCCATCCCTTGCTGGTTCCTTTCTCCAAGGCCACAGACAGCCCAGTCTTTTTCTCTCTTGGTTAGAACTTGGTTGCTTGCTGGGCAGCATCCAGCCCATTCCTGACTCGGGGAAACTCCCCAGATGCCTCTTTGGAAGAACCGATCTGCTTGTTCCCAGGAGGCAGTCAGACATGGCTTTATGACTCAGGCCCAGCTAACCTGGACAGAGTCAACTATATTATAGCCTGCATCAGGGACAATGTTCTGTAGGACAATGGGGAGGTGTCCTACAGCAGGGTCCTGGTTGCTCTGCCTGCCTGTGCTGCTAGCATGTAGGCTCTCCACGGCCACTGCCACTTCCGTTCATTTTCCAAGCCTGCTTCAAGACCCAAAGAGTCTTGGGGGGGCTGGAGAGATGGCTCAGAGGTTAAGAGCACTGGCTGCTCTTTTAGAGGTCCTGAGTTCAATTCCCAGCACCCACATGGTGGCTCTGTAATGAGATCTGGCTCCCTCTTCTGGCCTGCAGGGAAACATGCAAACAGAACACTGTATGCATAATAAATAAATAAATCTTTAAAAAAAAAAAAGTCTTGTGAACTTCCCATAAATTCTCCTTCTTGCCTTTAGCTGCGTTGGTTGCCTTTTTGTTGGAACTGAAGCCTATGTTACACCCCTCAGCCCAAGCTTCCCTGTTCCTCATCTCTCTGACCTTGGTATCTTCCGAAACCAACACAGACACAGTCTCCCCCTTGTCCATTCTCAACTGAGGTCATTTCCTTCCCTGTTTCCTTAGTTGTGATACCAGCTTCATCTCAGTCTGGAAGCCATAGGCTGTCTTTCCAGACCTGGCCTCTCTAACCCTGGCCACACATCCCAGAACATTCGGGCAGCACCAATTGGCCTTGATGGGGCAGGGGAAACACGAAGTTGGGTGAGAAGGGAATATTGGGTAGGCATGGGAAGAGTTGGGGGTGAAGGTGAGTAAATATGATCAAAACTTGTGTGAAATCCTCAAAGAACTTATTAAATAGATATAATAAAAAATTAGCCTAAGCTTGCAGGGACTGGGGGAAACCCTTAAACCCTTAACTAGAATCCAGAGCTAGCGATCAGTAGGGACAGCTCTGTGACACTTGGCCCGCCCACACTCCAGGCCCGTTCCACTTCTGTAGGTCAGCGAAAATCTCACAGGAACCTCAGCCTGCATGCCACTGGAGGGAGAGAAAACTGGGCTGGGCCTTGCCTTGATCTCACGAACCCAGCACTCTCCCACACACAGCAGGGAGCAGGGGCTTCCCCTCATTGTCAGAGGCAAATGTTTTGGTCACTGGAGGAGCCTCGGGCAGTAGATAACAGGGCAAAATTAAGCCTGACATAAAGCTTTGGAGAAAAGGCTTGGAGATGAGATGTTTCGGAGAGAAAGGATTGAGACAAAGTCTAACATACGTGAGCCCACGGTATTGGTATTTGCAACTCGTTGTAACCAAAATGCCCAACAGAAACAACGTAAGGGAAGAAAGGTTGATTTTGCCTCCTGGTTGCACAGTGATTTCTGTCTGTAGTGGGGAAGGCATGCCAGTGGGGGCACAAGGCGGTGGATGTTCACATAAAGGCGACCCGGAGGCAGAGGCTGCGGATGGGACCAGGGTATAATTTCAAATCAACCTCCTCCCACCTGCCAGGCTCTACCCCCAAAAGTCATGGTGGCCTTCAAGAAAGTACTGTGAGCTGGGGAACAAGCCTTCAAACTGAGCCTGTGTAGAATATCTCAGATAGAAATCATAACAACATGCTGAGGAGACCCTGAGCTGTGGTCTTCCGGCTCTTCTCAGCACGAGGTAAAGAGTAAGACAGACGTCAGCAGAGGGGCTGAGTGTGGAAGGCATGTACCAAGACACCACAGACACTAGGAGACGTCAGCAGAGGGGCTGAGTGTGGAAGGCGTGTACCAAGACACCACAGACACTAGGAGACTTTCCATGCAGTGCTTAAAATCTCCATTCAATTACCAATTAGCCTTTGAGATAACGGGACAAACTTCAACAGCCACACATGACGAGAAATATGTAGTTAACCAAATTAGTTCAGAAAAGCCATGACACCAATGAACAGGAGCAATTATAATGAGCAGGATCCACAAACCCCAGGAAGGGAAGAAAAATCCAAGTTCCTGAGCTGCCACAGGGAGGTGGTGTCTACGACAGAGCATGGATGGCATCTTGCTGTGGGTGTGGATGGCAACACCAGACCTTGTCAGACATCTGTGGGCAGGGGATGGCTCTCTAATGCATTCCTCAGACTTCATTCACTGCCTCTGTGAGAAAGCCATTCCTCTCTCTGCCACTGGGTTCCATCTTTCCAACCCAGGCTGCAGTTCCAGCATGGTACAGGTTCCAGCATGGCTCTCACACAGACAAGATGACCCCACTGTCGGTACGAGGATGAGGAGCAAGAGGGTGGGAATGGCTTAGGCAAGAGATGATCAGAGACCCATCTAAAAGCAAGATGGGGCAACAGTTTATGGTAGAGCACTCTGTAGCACGCCCAGGCTTTGGGGGTCCCAGGGTGCCTTAGGGACAGAAAAGAGGCCACACACTTGGAGCCTGGAAGCCGAAATGCCACCACCAGACCACCCATGCCTCCCTACATTTGGCCCAGGCCAGAAATGCTAGTCCTCTCTTTATATTTTTATTTTATTAAAATTTTAAGTGAAAAGCAGAGAAAGATTTATTCAGCATGGCCATATTGAGAAAAGGAAAAAAATAAAGAGGTTTCAAGTACTATGTTGAACAGGAGAGAATGGACACCCTACTTATTCCTGATTTTAGTAAGGAGACAAAAGACCCACTCCAATCCATCTTGGAGATGCTGACATGTAGTTCAAATTTCAGTAGAGAGCAAGAGCCAACCTCATCTTTAAAAGAACAAAAGCGGTTGGTCCTGGGGTGACTGCTTGCAAAATGTGTCTCAGTGACCTGAGCCAGGGACCTGCAGCTGGATGGCATTGTCTGGTCATCTCTGGGGACGGTCTGGGTCCTGCTTGGTCCCTGGCAATGAGGTTGGCATGCCCCTTCTGCACTCAACCAGCTTTGGGTGGATGCTCTGATGTCCTTCAGGGTGGGGCTGCGGCTCTCCCACCTAGTCAGCTAGCAAGGGACACAAAGACCTGGGGTGTTGGATGGCAGCAGCTTTAAGTGCAGTCGGAGCGTGCTCGGGTCTCCCACTTAGGAAGATCTCCTAGGAAAAGATGTTGTCCCTGGTACAGCTGTGTCTCCAACAACTATAATACCTATGGATTAAGTGAACGATTACATCACATCAGGTGAACTTCAAGAGAGCCTGAACTGAGGTCAGAGATCATCGGAGTGGCTCTGGAGAGCTGTGTGCTTTCCTCCAAATACAGCGTGTGGATGGAATGACTAAGCAGGCCAGGCGTGTGGGGGTCCAAGTCTGTTGACACCTCTCTCCACTCACAGTACTTAAAGTAAGGGATGACCTGGATGTTAAGAAACCTGGGCCACAAACCAAGCTCCTGGTCAACAGGAGTCCTCACCCTGTCACCAGGGTGGGTTTGGGCTCCACACAGCTTCTGCCGCAGTGTCCACAGGCACCTAAGCCCGAAGAGGAAGCCAGCACAGCGAGTCCCTGTGTCTCATCTTCTCTCACCCTGCTCAGAGGAAGTCGAACGGATCACAAAATACCACTTCCTGAAACTAACAGTGGTTCGGGTGGTTTTGTTTCTTTCTCCATGTGAAACAAGATTGTTTGTGTGCTGGGCCATGTCAGAGGCTCTCAGTTACTCATCTTGAGTCACCCCTGACTCCCAATACCAGCTGGGTCACTGCTGAGCCTGGCTGGACCCTGTCCATGTCCCTGTTCCTGCCTTAAGACCATCTGTCACGTGTGTGAGGATCAAAGGAGAGGAGCCATGGCCGTCACTTCCCAGGTGCTGACCACTCGAACGGGAGTGAGAGCGGCTCAGGATGAGTCTTTCAACTCGGTCCCTAGCACAGTGCTCCTTGGAAGCTCCTGCATGGGAGGAGTCTCTTTTGCATTTCAAAAGCTCCTGAGTCTTTAAAATTTTTGTTTATTATTATTACTGTGCGTGAGTATGTATGTGTGTGTGTTGTGGGGGGGGGGGTTCAGAGGACAACTTTGTGGAATTGGTTCTCTCTGTTCACCTTTATTTGGGCTTTGGGGACCTAATACAGGTCATCAGGACTGTGTGGTTGTCTGGCACTCGAGTCTCTGTTAATGCTGCAGTTCTGCGAGAATGAGGTCAGGTTGAATCAACTAGGTGACTAGTTGAGGGGTGGGGCTGGAGGTCAAGTTTAACCACCAGTGTTGAGTGGTTTGATCTGGTTGGTCACATCTATGATGCCACCATAAAGTCCCTCGATGAGGGGTTTCAGGGAGCTTTCAGGCTGGTGAAACATGGAGGTTCTGGGTATATGGCACATTCTGAGGGGTGTGGCAGGTCCCTCCCCTCTCTCAGCCCTTACTCTATTGTTTCTTCTCTCAGGTTGTCCAGAGTCGTATCTCTTATAGTAACTAGTGTATTCTTGAGTTCTGTGAGCCATCCTAGTGAGCTACCGAAACTGAGGAGAGCAGTGAGGACCTTGAATAAGGGGCTGAGAGGACAGAGGGTGGATGGCCTGGGCACCCGGTTGTGACGGGCTCTGAAGTGGAGGCACTTTTTCGAGTGTGAGTCTATAATCTATAGTCCCATAGGCTGTGTGCTTGCCCTGGGTTGTTCATGTTAGACAAGAACTGAACAGAATTGTTAGATACTCCGTTGATATGGAGAATCTGAGAGAGCAAGACAGACATCCAGAGACATCTGTCATCCTTCAAAGAAGCCAGCGCTTGAGGGTGGCACCAGTGACCACATGGGGTTTGAAGTAAGCAGGTGTTATGTGTGGAGGAGGAACACAGGACTGTGTAGAGCTGGATGCAAAGTAGTGATGGCTCCTGCCTCAGAAGCTCGATCCTCTTCAGAAGTTTCAATCTGGATTTCAGTGTCCTCTGATACGGCAAAGGGCATGTGACAGCTTCTGATCTAATCACCGTGGGCACACACTAGCATGAGCTGTGGGTGAGGCTGGGTACTGTTGTTCCTGTCTACTGTGTGAATGGCTGCGGAGGTAGCTGGGGCACCATCCAGGCCACCAGCTTCACTGATTACAAGTTGTAGGGCTGGGCACAAGGCTGGCCCAGCCTGGAAGAAGGAAGAAGGGGCCCCTTGTCTTTTACAAAAGGCACTGTCTGGACTTGGGGTGCGGGTCCTGCATGTGAATTACATGGAGAGTCAGCCTTAGGGAAAGAATGGACCCAGAAGAAGGCAGCAGTGGCTGGAGCTGGACTTTGGCTCTTCTTTCTCCTTGCAGTGGGAGAGTTGATCATTCTTGAGGGTCCTAGTTATCCTTAGGTTCCAGCCATCCCTGCTTCCCAACTCTACACACACACAATGTGGCCGGGAGCACATTGTGCCCGAGTGGGAGTGTCTGCCCTTAACAAACGTCACAATGGTTAGTAGTTAATATTTGCTAAGCACATGCCACACAGTAGGAGCTACTATCCTGCATTACACACGTAACAAACTGCTCTGATACTTCATGTCATAGAGGAAAATGGAGCCCAAAGAGGGTGCATGACACATGAAAAGTCATTCGCTAGGAGGTGGCCAAGCTGGCATCTCAGACCCAGCCTGGCAGTTTAAGTAATACTCGGTGGCCCCGTCTGTCTTCACCAGGAGAACAAGGCCTCTGGCTCCATAATGCTGACCTAGCTCTCTGGGGAAACATTCTTCCCTGGGAATTTCTTACTTAAGGTACACCCTCATCTTTGATGGCTGGCTTACTGGGGCTGTAGAGCCCTGTCCTTCCTTCCCCAACACAGGATAGCCATAACAAGCCCATCTAGCCACAGGGCAACCAGTGGTCAACCGAGGCTGCCGTGTGCCTGGGTTTCCATCCAGCTCCTCCCTGCCCACGGCGCCCAGCCCCCTACCATGTCCATCTCAGTCCACTTCCAAGGCCTGCAGTCTCAGTGAGCACCAGGGTGCTGCTGAAAATGGGCACAAGGCCTTGAGCGGGTTGTTCCACTCGGCACGCCGCCATCCACTTGTGTTCCCACTCAAAGAGGAGAAGCATGCGTGCCTGCATCAGGGTCCTCAGGAGATGGTGGCAGCTATTTTTGTCTGCTGGGAGGCGAGTTTGGAGTGCTCGGCACTCCCCTAAGCTGCCTGAATTCTTGCCCTGAGCCTGCAACAGCTGGCAGATGGTGTTCCCTGTGCCTGACTCTCCACCTTTCCACTCTGCTTTTTTAAAATCTGCAAAAGGACTTGGGGAGGGGGAGCTCAGGTTTTAAAGTGCTTGGATTACCACCAAGTGGACCTGGGTTTTATTCCCAGAATCTATATAAAAGGCTTGGCATGGTAGCATGTGCTGGGAAGTGGAGACAGGCAGATCTTTGGGGCTCTCTGGCCATCCAAATTAGCCTCTTTGAAACATGAGAGACTTTGCCTCAAAAAAAAGTGGGTGGCTTCTGAGGAAGGACACCTGCGCTTGTTCTGTACATGGAGCAACACACACACACACATACACACACACACACACACACACACACACACACACACACACACACACCACTGCAGTTCTCAGTCAGAGGTTAACAATAGTGTCTTATTATCAGAAGGGAACTCGTGTGAATTCAGGACTTACTCTGAGCCCTCTGTAAGCTTTGCTTTTTATTAGATATTCCGTTCCCACCTCAACTCTGTAAGGGATAGTCTAGTATGGCAGCCTTTTCCACACCAAAATGGACAGAATAGGATGATGGGGTCAGCATTGTGAGCCGACAGATGTGGGGCAGATGCGGAGGGTAGAGGGCAGAAGGCTTGCTGTGGTTTTCATTCTCCACCCATCTCAGGGATGTTGTTTCCCCAGCTGGGCAGGAACAGAGGTCACCACAGGAAGCTGGCGCTCTGAGAAAGCTGCTGACTCAGCCCTCCATGGGCTCCCCGGAGGGCAGTGTGCCTGGCACAGTATCTGTCTAGACTTCTGCTGGGGGCTCTGCCTGTGCTGATTCTTAGGCACAGGATGGAACTGTGAGCCCCAGGGCCCCAGAAGGTGCCTGCTGGAGACTGGGCCTTTACAGAGGTGGCTAAGTGACATGATACACTAATCCAGCCTGATTGGTGTCCTTATAAGAGGAGCATGTAAGAAAACAGCCACAGACAGAGGGATGACCATGTCCTTGCTAGTAGATCGGTGTTAGAGGAAACACAGAAAGAAGTGTCCACCAGCAGGACAGCAGTCCAGGAAGAACTGAAGACCAGAGATGACAGCAGCAAGGACTCATGGGAATATTCTTCAAACATATGGTTTTGTTTTATATCATTTTATTTTTAATCTATTTTAACTGATACACTAAAATTCTACATGTTAAAGATACTAGTCACTTTCCACAGTCAGATTAAGTTCCAACCTTCTCATACCACTAATGTGTGACTTTGGGGATAAGACTCCTATGGGAATTTAGGGGAAAACATATTTAAATCTATATTATTTGCTTACAGTAGTGAGATCTAGTCACATGTTCTCTGTAAGAGAGCCAACACAGTTCAAAGTCACAAACAGAAAGGAAAAGGACAGAAAAAGATGTGTTGTATCAAAGCTGGTGAGACAGTTGGACCTGGTCATGTCACTCCACAATCCAACAGGTGCTACAATGAGGGAAGAAGCATTGTGACAGGGATATTCACAGGGACTAACACATGAACACATCAGCAAGCTGCTATGGTTTGATCTAAAGAGACCCTAGACCAGTGGTTCTCAACTCTACTAATGCTGCGACCCCTTAGTACAGTTCCCCACACTGAGGTGACCCCCAACCATAAAAGTGTTTTCATTGCTACTTCATAACTGTAATTTTCCTACTGTTATGAATTGTAATGTAAATATCTGGTATACAGGACATCTGATATGTGACCCTATGAAAAGGTCATTTGACCCCAAAGGGGTCGTGACTCACAGGTTGAGGACCACTGCCCTAAAGGCTTAAAGAACAAAAGACTTGCTTCCCAGTCTGTGCTGCTGCTGGGTCTTAAAGAGGTGGGCATTTAATGGGAAGAGGTCGGGTCACTGGGGGCATGTTTCTGAAGGAGACAGTGGGTATCTTCCTTCTGTCCTTATTTCCTGTCTGCAGTGGGTGAATAGCCCCCTGGCACAGGTTCCTGGAAAGGTACTGTGCTGCCAGGGACCCAAAGTAAAGGATATGTGACTATGACCTTCACTTTTAGTAAACTGATTTAAAAACTTGCTTTTAAAAGTTATCATTATCATTGTGTGTGAATGTGAGCATGAGTGTGCCACAGTGCTCATGTAGATGCCAGAGGCCAGCTTCAGGAGTCAGCTCTCTCCTTTACTGTGGATTCCAGGGAATGAACTCAGCAGTAAGTGCCTGCAAGCTGACTGTGTGTGTGTGTGTGTGTGTGTGTGTGTGTGTGTGTGTACACAAGAGCAAGCACGAGCATGTGCATACACACGAATGTGCATTGTGTGTGTCAATGTGGGTGCCTGTGTGGAGATCAGAGACAACCTGGGATGTTAGTTGTCTCCCACTCCACTTGTCCCACTTTGTTTCAGACGGGTCTCTGTTCATACATTTTTTTTCCCCACTGTGTACACCAGGCTAGCTGGATGAAGATCCGAGGAGTCCTGTCTTCACCACCACCCGCCATCTCCCTATAATAGCCCTGGGATTTCAGAAGCTTGTGCTGTGTGTCCAGCTTTTACATACCTTCTGGGGATTTGAACTCAGGTCCCTCTTGCTTTTGTGACAAGAGCCTTTACCTACTGTACCATCTCCAAGGCCCTAGTAACTTGATTTTATCAGGCATTTTGTCACAGTGCCAGGAGGCTAACTCGGAAGGGGCAACAGATATCAATGTATACATGCCTAAGAAGAGAGCCTCAAAATCCTCGAAGCAAAGACTGGTCCCCCGGGGAAAAGGCAGTGAAGTAATAAGACTTGAGAGTTAAATTCTAAGATTTTCATGCCCCAGTCTCAATAACGGAAGAATATTTAGACAGGCCACCAGTAGCTTCGTGAAAGGTGTCTCACATGACTAATTGAACTTAATGGGCACACAAAGCATGCCTCACACTGATGCCTCACACTGGTGAGAGACATTTTGCTCTCAGGGACATTTGAAATAGTCTTCAGGGTGGATTATATGCTAGGCAATAAAGTAAGTTCTGATGAACTTGAAAATTGAAATTATACAAAGTACATTATCTGACTATACTGGACTTAAATTAGAAATAATAACAGAAAGAAAAATAATTGGAAATTGTCAAATACTTGAACGTTAACACAAGTGCCACCCTTAGGATATCAATAATGCACATTTTTACCTTAAGAAACTGGTAAAATCAAGCCAGACCCAAAGCAAATGAAGAGGAAGCCATAAAGATGAGCACATTCAGAGATCCAATGAAACAGAAAAAGGAAAACGTGAGAGAAAAATCAGCGAAGAAAAAAAAAATTCTTTCAAAAGATGAAAAAACTCAGCAAACCTTTAACCAGATTGACCAATAATAATAAAAAGTACCAGGAATGAAGAAGGAGACCTTGCGTCAACGCCACAGGATCTATAGAGGCTTATAAAGGATCGCCGTGAGCAAACAATGCCAAAAAAAGGGGGGCACACCCACAAAGCAGGCAGAACCCCAGGATGACAACTACCCAGTGTCCTGAACAATGATGCTTCCAAAAGTCTTCCGTCAAAGGACTGTCCTGGTTAGCTTTACTGAAAACTTGGCACAGCCTGAAGCAGTGGTTCTCAGCCTTTCTGAAGCCGTGACCCTTTAACACAGTTCCTCAGGTTGTGGTGACCCCCAACCATAAAATCATTTTGTTGCTATTTCATAACTGTAATTTTGCTCCTGTTATGAATCATGATGTCAATACCTGACATGCAGGATATCTGATACATGACTCCCGAAGGGGTCACAACCCACAGGTTGAGAACCATTGTGCTAGTGTCACCCAGAAAGCAGGAACCTCAACTGAAGAATTACCTCCATCAGATTGCCTTTAGCCATATCTGGGAGAGACTATCTTGACTGACTGATGCTGAAGGGCCATGTCATCTGTGTATAACGTCATCCTTGGGAAGTCGGTCCTGGGCTACGTAAGAAAGCTCACTAAACACGAGGCAGAGAATGGGCCAGTAAGCAGCCTTCTTCCATGGTTTCTGCTTCAGCTCCTGGCCTGACTTCCCTCAGATGTGAACTATGACCTCAACAGGTGAGCCAAATAAATCCTTTCCTTCCCGAGTTGATTTTTGGTCATGGCATTTACCACAGCAACAGAAAGCAAACTTGGACAATAGTTTTATGTCAACTTGACACAAGCTAGAGTCATCTAAAAGGAGGACATATCACTTGAGAAAATGCCTCCACAAGATCCAGCTGCAGGGCATTCTCTTAACCAGTCACGGATGTCAGAGGTCCCATTGTGGGTGGGGCCATCCCTGGGCTGGTGGTCCTGGCTTCTACAAGAAAGCAGGCTGAGCAAGCCATGATGAGCAAGCCAGGAAGCACATTCCTCAGGACCTCTGCTTCAGCTCCTGCCTCCAGGAGTTCCTGCCCTGACTTCCTTTGATGAGGAACAGTGATGTGGAAGTGAGTTTGCTTTTGGCCATGGTATTTCATCAGCAATAGTAACCCTAACTAGGACGGACAAAGAAAGGGGATTGCTTCCCAGCTCACTCTCTGAAGCCACTGTTCTTCTGATGCCAAAGACAGACAAAGGATTATACAAATGTAGACTGCTGCCCACCATTCCTCATGAACACACACAACAGTGCCTAGAGAACGTAAATTCCGGTAAGATGTGAAAATATAAACCTTTAGTAAATAGAGTCCATTCCAGGAACTGGACCTAATCCTGACACCTGAGAGATGCAGTACCTGTACGTCTGTTCATTTGTTAACATCAATAGAACCCAGGACATAAACTCGGTTACCCTTCCACGAGGCACAAATCATCCAGCCAAGTAGCGCTGGGTTCCTACTACAAGGGAGTTCCAGCAGGTCCTCTGCAGAACGGTGCACGAAGTGATGGATGTGGGGTCCAGCAGAGGGATTTAATCCTCAAGAACTACATATTTGTCTGAAATCCCTGCAAGCATCAATCAAGAGTGAACTTACGTTCCTTAATAATATTCTCCAGGAGTGATGACTAATCTCAGCTGTCAGCTTGGCCACATCTGGAATCAACTAAAACCCAAGCAGCTGGGCATGTCTGTGAGAGAGTTCTCTTAACTGGATCATCTGAGGTCAGAAGACCCACCCTAAATCTGGGCCGCACCTTCTGGTGGCAGTCCACACGAAAGGGCATGGAAGAAGGAAGCTCTTGCTTTTTGCCTGCTTGCCCTCACTCTCGATAGCAAGTTCAGGATCCTCCTGCGGATGCAGCTTTTGGAGTATTCTAATACCTTGCTGGTTTTAGAACCCTCTTCTTTGGAATTTCGACAGAAACCAGCTGAGACATCCTGACTCTTAGACTGAACAACTACCAGATTCTTGGCCTTTCTGTTGGGAGACAGGCATTGTTGGACTAGCTGGACCACAGCCTGTAATAAATCCCATATACATTCTATCAGTCCTGTTTCTGTAAAGAACCCTGAGTAAACCAGGAGAGAGAGAGAGAGAGAGAGAGAGAGAGAGAGAGAGAGAGAGAGAACCAGAACAAGGATGAAGAGAGAGAAGTTGTCCCCACAGCCCCCTAACACCTCCCCTCTCTGAGGCCTTCTGTGAAACGACATTGCCGTCTTCCCCAAAGTCACTTAAGCGTCTGAGATGATTGTCACTTAAATCAACGCCGTCAACAGGAAGAAAGCACAGACACTCGCTACATCACACAGGACCCGGATGACAGCGTGCTGAGTGTGAAAGGCCCGGCACAGAGGAACACACGCACTTATCAGATCTGTGCAGCTGCTAAGTCCACGCAGAAAGACAGACTGGTGGCTGTCATGGCTGTGCGTGGGGACTGCATAGTCCGTGCAGGATGATATGGATGATGGCAATGCTCATCAGTTAGTCTGAGGCTGTGGCCACACAGGATGCTGCGTGTATGGACTGCCACTTTACACTCCAAAACGCTAACTCTCTGCCATGTGAATTTTACTTTAATATAAAAATCAATACCATCTTATTCATTAAATTCTCGTGTAGCATCTCCTTTGTCCCTTTCTCAACAGTTGGCACATGCCCCTGGAGGTGGGGGCATAATCCATCATATCAGACAAATCTGGCAGCTGACCCTTCCACAAAAGCCAGGGCTTTTCGTTTGGAGCTGGATAACACCATGACCCCAGTTGGACGCAAACACCCGGAGACTGTCAGATACTGTGATCTCAGCCGCCCCAGGCTGATTTCTCCTCTGATCTCTGTACATTGATTCCGGCGGAGTTTCCACCTAGAATCTAGCCTGGACTCAGAGCCCAGTCCTGGCTTCCGGTCCACTCAACTCTGCCTCTGTGAAAGGGGAAACTTTCTCCTCACCCCACATATGCCTGCTCAGGAAGACAACGGCACAGCTGCAGTCCAAACACTGTGGCTCTCTTCACTTTCTCCTGATGCTGGCGGTGACATAACAATGTGCTGAAGCCGGGGGTCCACCTAAGACTGCTAAGCAGACATTTCCAGAGGAGGCTGGGGAGTTTGAAGAGCTCCCTCAGTTTCTAAGGCAGGACCAGGGGCCCTGAGGATACCACAGATGATCTGTTTCCGGAATTCAGCTCTCAGGTCCAAACTACCAGAGAACATCTGCTAGCTACAAACACAACCAGCTCCTTTCTGTCTGGGGTCCTTCGAGTACCCACACATTTGGGAGGGGCACCTGAGGGGTACACCTAGCCAGCACCTGCAGGACTTAGCCCCTGTATGACCCAGCACCTGCTGAACTTAGCACCTATATGACCCAGCACCTGCAAGGCCCAGCACCTGCAAGGCTAGGCACCTGTATGACCTTGTACCTTCTGGACCTACACTGGTGTGACCCAGCACCTACAAGACTCCGCTCTTGAAGGGACCAGCACCTTCAGAGCACACCGACCAGCATCTGCCTATGACTCAAACGAACAATAGTCCCACTGTGGCTAATTGCTTCCTTCCCAGCACTTTCCTGGGGCTACTCAGCCATTGTCCACATCTTTCAGCTCACTGCCAGGCTGGGTTGTTTCCTGGCACAGGCAGAGGAGCCTTGGGATGCACCACTCTCCCTGTGGAAGCTTTACCTAGTGTCCAAGCAGGCTATGGACATGGTGGTCCTCATGGACACCAAATGGAGTCCAGGATCCCTGACATTTGCTGTCATGTTGGAGCCCATTTTTCAGGCAGACATAGAGCAGATGCTGGGTTACAGGGCTGAGTGCTGGGGCACCAGCCAGTGCTGGGAACTGGAAAGATTGAGCCCTGCCCATATACTGCACAGTGCCCACAGTCCACAAGACCAAGGAGGCTCTTTCAGTGGCCCCGAGCAACCCCACCCTCAAGCAAGAAGTCAAACACACAGCCATGCCCACACAGCCAAATCCTTACTGAAGTATCTGGCAGCGAAGGTTCTTCTTTTGCTGGAAGCCGTCGGCAGCATCGCTAAGCTGGCAATCTGCAGATTCTTCCTGAAGCTTCTTTCGAAGGCAGCAGCCACATCCTCGGGCGACAAGCTAATTCCTGGTTTCAGTAGCAGGCGATCAGCATCTATAGTAAAGAAATATATTTAGAATGCCCTTTACAGGCATTTGCCTGGATTTCCAACATGAAGCCTGCTGTGAGGAATGAGTTTCTCTGCGCAGCATGTACCTTGGGGATCCGAGAGCAAACTTGGGGAAGTCAGAGTATCAGTTCCTCAAATCTGTAAAATGGGACCAGCAGTGACAACCGCCTCTGAGAGGGAACAGATGCCAGATTCGTCAGCGGAAGCGAGGACTTGGTGAGCCAGGAGCACTAGATGCTAGATTTGGGTTTTCCAAAGAGCCAGCGTGGACCTAAGGGAACATGTGCAAATTTCTCTGAACATGTGGGGTGACTTCCGGTTTGCACGATGGCATCTGGGGCTTGTGATCCAGGTGCAGGGGTAGAGCCCAGGCAAGCCATGTCATATCCTCAGGGTGCCACTTCTCCATTTTATTTTTGGAAATCTGTCCTTACATCATCCATTACATCATTTACAGTCGTGGAAAACTGATATAAACAAACAAACAAACAAACAAACAGCTGTAAGTAGCCAAGTGGCATGTCTGCAGTCATCAACATCACGCAGCAGCCCTAGTGACCTAAGGCAAAGCTGGGCTCTAAGCTGGCAGGCACAATGTCACCTGTCTATCTGATGTATCTGCAGAGGGAGGAGCACCTTCTGGGAGGAGAAGCCTAGAATGCTCTTCCCTTTCTCACCTTGTCTCTACTCTGCTAGCCTCTACAAGCTGAGCTTGTATCAGGCCTGAAGTTACAGTGTGAGCCCTGGTGGGGGAAGCAGAGATGTGGGGGAAGTAGAGCTGTGTGGGGGAGGTAGGGATGTGGGGGAGGTAGGGATGTGGGGGGGGGGGGGGGGGGGGGGGGGGGGGGGGGGGGGGGGGGGGGGGGTGGGGGGGGGGGAGGGGTGTGGGGGAGGTAGGGATGTGGGGGAGGT
>CABHPP010128179.1:0-22628 GCA_902168425.1 Peromyscus attwateri
GACCGTTCTCGGGCTGGAGCTCCTAGGCCCACAGGGCCGGCCTCCAGTACCCCAGGCTCTGCAGGCTGCCGGGCTGCCATCTCTCCGCTGCCTGCCTGCCTTTGCAGCCTGCACACCTGCGATCCCGACTCTTCCCCTGGGGCACTGGGAAAACAAGGCTTAGCCATGGGACCACTTGTGTTAGCTCTCAGTCAGTTCGCCTCAAGACCACCCCTGGGGTGCAGCGCAGCTGCCTCATCCTGGAGACTGTCACTGTAGACAAACTAGGGTGTCTCCAGAGATTTTTATTTATTTTTTTTAAGCCACCCAACGAAGTACTTTGTGCACAAATAATTCAGAGAATAGGGTCTGAGTGAATGAGTAAGGATCACAATGGCAAAAATTCCAGGGGCCAACTCTGCTCAGTAGAAATTGAAAGCGCATCATGTGTGTTATTTCGCATAGGAAACACGGTAGGGTAACAATAAGTTAAAATTTGATATATTTTACTTGATTCAAACACATTACCAGTATTAGATTAATGGTAAGATATTTAAAATTGTGTCTTTTTTTCCACCCAAAGCCTCCCAATCCCTTGTGTATCTTACCAGCCACATTTCAAGTTTCAGTGCCCATTTAGGTAGTGGCTGCCATCTTTGTTTAGTTGGGTTTCTTTTGAGCCAGGATCTTGCTATGTAACCCAGGCTGGCCTCAAACTTATGATCCTCCTCTCTCAGCCCCCAAGCACTGAGATTACAGGCATTTACTGTACTACTATGCTGGGCAAAGTAGTATTTAAAAAGAAATCAAGTGTATTTGTGTGTATACATGGGGACAGCATCTAGTCAGTTCTCCTCGTTCACCTTACAGGTCCCAGGGAATTGAGTCTGTGTCGTTAATCTCTGTGGCAAACCTTAACCTGCTGAGCCGTCTCACAAGCCCGAAACTAGTGTTTTAAGTGGATATAATTCAGGCAATGGTGAAGATAACTGAAAATATACAACTGGAAAACCAGATGGCTGGTAGTTATTGTTAGGAATTCAAGGGAAGGGTCCTTTGGGCTCACGGAGCAGCAGGTGTGTCCAATCTGTGGCCTGGAGGCCACATGTGGCCCAGGACAGCTATGAATGTTGTGTAAACACTATTCCAACACCAAAGTGTAAGCTTAAATACAACATTAGGAGGTTTATTTTTCCATTTTGTTTTGTAACTCAATTGCATGGTTCCTGAGATGTGGTTTGTGGATGACAGCATCATGTCACAATGTCAAAAGGTCGGACCTGCCGTGAAAGGAGGACTTGAGCCTGGTCTTGAAAGAGGGTAAGTCTTGGACAGATGGAAAATAAGAATGTTTTCAATTCAGTGAAACTGAATCGAGCCTCTTTTTTTTTTTTTTTTTTTTTTAAGGGTTGAAAAATTAGCCAAATCCAGAGGCTTGTGGACTGAAGAGGTGTTCCTCTCCCACCGGCAAGCTTCGCCATGATTCACAGCCTTTTCTTGATCAACTCCTCTGGAGATATTTTCCTGGAGAAACACTGGAAAAGCGTGGTCAGCCGTTCCGTGTGCGATTACTTTTTTGAGGCCCAAGAGAGGGCCACGGAGGCAGAAAATGTGCCTCCGGTTATCCCCACCCCGCACCACTACCTCTTGAGTGTTTACCGACACAAGATCTTTTTCGTGGCTGTGATTCAGACAGAGGTCCCGCCTCTGTTTGTCATTGAATTCCTTCACCGAGTAGTGGACACGTTTCAGGTTTGTGAATGTGGGAAGGTCTACGATATAAACTATAAATATTAAAAGAGCCACACACACACACACACACACACACACACACCACACACACACAGCCCCTTTGACAGGCTCTCATTCTGTAGCCCAGGCTGGCCTGAATTATGTAGCCCAGGCTAAACTCCTATTTGCAGCAGTCCTCCTGCCTCAGCCTTCTAGGTGCTGAGGGATTATAGGCATAAGCCGCCATACCATCTTGCAAAGTATTTTCACAATCCTGTCTCCATTGTTTGTAGCTTGGGTTAAGAGCCTTTTTAAAAATGAAAACCAAACATTGCTCATTCCCTGTCTGATCTTAGATTCTTGTTTCTGTTTTCTTAGTTGGCTGCAAAAGGACCTATTGGATGCTTGTAAGCCTCTTCATGAGAGAGCCACCTGCTCCACATGAGTGTGTGGTCTTCTTAGGTTTGCTCCTACATTTTGCTCACAAATTAGAGTTCAGATTTTTTTTAATACTGTGAAGTTTTTGCTAACCCTTGTTAGCTACATTGCTTTGAGTTGTATCCAAAAGCAATGCATGTAAAGTTTTCTAAAAGAACAAACAGGAAAAGCTAAGTTTATTTTAACTGCCCCTGGCAGGGGTCATTGGTGAGTCAGCTGAGTACAGGTAGCATGTGTGCTGATATGACTTCTTGTTACAGTTTTCCATTCTTGTGAGAATGTGAGGTACACTGTGGTTTTCATTTTGATTTGTAGCTAAGGCCGCGGTTCTCAGCCTGCTGCCTATCAGACATCCTGCATATCAGATATTTACATTACAGTTCATAACAGTAACAAAATTACAGGTATGACATAGCAACGAAAATCATTTTGTGGTTGGGGGTCACCACAATGTGAGGAACTGTGTGAAGGGGTCAAGGTTGAGAACCACTGCTCTAAGGGAACATGATACAGGGAGGTGAGTTATACCAACATGTAAGGACCGCGTAAGCACAAATTCCAGATCCACACAATGGAATCTTTGTCGTCGTGATGATCGCTCGACTTTAACTGTGTGGCCATTCGCATCGCTTGGATGAGAGATTAGGATCAGAGCGCTGTGGTTTAACTTCTTTGTCTTGTGAGGTCCGGAGTTAGCCACATGTATACAAGAACTGTGGAGTTAGGAAAAGGGAGGAGCATATGATTGGCAGCGGCAGAGCAAGTCTGTCCTGTCCACAGTGCTCACTCCCACATCACATGACTAGAACTGTTTTCAGTGGTAAAAGAATTAAACTACGTTTTTACCTCCAAATACTGTTCTGGATTCTAATCCCCAGGCTGCATGCTAGTGACTTTGCACAGTGAAAAACTAAAATTACGAGACTATGGAGGAAACAGAAGAATCCAGTAGTTAAGTTGCTCAGCTGTTCTGCCTGGTCCTGCTGTGGTATCGATGCACTGTACCCATATACAAATTAACAGTCTTATTGTTATACCAATTACTGTGTAACTAACTGTAAGCCAGGAAGTGAGAAAGGTTGTCTATTTAAAACCATAGAGGTGGAGACTTGAGAAACTGCTCATCAGTTAAAAACACTAGCTGGCTGGGCAGTGGTGGCGCACACCTTTAATCTCAGCACTCGGAAGGCAAAGGCAGGTGGATCTCTGTGAGTTCGAGGCCAGCCTTGTCTACAAAGCAGATGCCAGGACAGCCAGGACTGTTACACGGAGAAATCTTGTCTGGAAACCCCCCCACCACACACACATAAACACAAAAACAAAACAAAACAACAACAGCAACAACAACAACAAAAAAAAAACCAAAGAAACACTAGCTGCTCTTCAGAGGACCCAGATTTGATTGCCCACACCCACATACTGGCTCACAACTGTCTGTAACTTCAGTTCCAGGTGATATGATGCCCTCTTCTGGCCTCTGTGGACACTGCATGAATATGCACAACCAGATAATACCTGTACACATAAGAGAAAAATTAGCAACCACACAATATTGAAACCACAGAGGGATTTTGGAAGGTAGACTAAAGACGGGTTTTGAAGCCACTGGTAAGAGTGGAGCAGTGTGGAGCTTAGTGTCTAGCTTAATGTGTGTCCTCTTGCAATATTTTTACCCCCTAGTTCTTGAAGGTTATGGAGTCGCAGCAGCAGAATTGCAACTGCTTTTGCTGTGGCACCTAGCACTGTAGGACTCCTTCAGTGCTGTGTTTGATTGGCAGAACCTCCTGACATGAGGGCTTGCTTCTAAAATACAATCACTGTTGGGAAAGAAACGTGGTATTTTCCTTCCATGATGCTCTCATTTTTTTGTTCTGGGAATATATTCTTTGTTCTTGAGTGAATTTATCTTGGACCCTCACTGATATTCCTTGTGTCTGCTGTAGTTTAGGCTACATCTCACAGAATCGGTTTGGTGGCCAGGTGGTGGGATTATCCGAGGCTCATCCCGTTGCTTGAGCAGTGAAGGGCCCTCAGGAGTGTGATCTGGAGAAGGAAGAATAAGTGCGTGTTTGCAGATGGCTTCGTGTAGAGGAACTAACTGGGAGGCAGACTTCAGCTCAGCAGTCAAACTGTCCTTGAGTAGAACAGGATTTCTCAGCTGTGCGCCTTCCCATCCGGTGAATTGTATAACCATCTTAGAGGTCCTGTAAGAGCCAGGCCTGACACTTTGAGAAACGTACATTGACTGAACACACATCTCTCTCCCCTAGTCACTGTTGCCATCATACTTACCATGTTTGGGGCTCACAACTTTCTCATGCATCTGCATAGTGTTACCCATTATACAGTTAAATCAAGACTAAATTAGTTAATGAGTGACAAGATTATAACCCGGGAGCTCCTGGATTTGATTCAGAGTGTTGGAAAAGAGAAGATGAGGAGAATATAATTTTCTGTGCTTTTTCTAGATAATTTAGATGTAAGGTTAGCCCTTTAAGTAAATGATAGACTTTTGAGAATCCCAGCATCAGGGATGCTCTAAAGAGGCCTTCTGCTGAGCTAACACAGTCTTCCTTTTCATCCTTTTCTGAATGAATTTCAAGAAAGTACACAGCAGAAGGATTAAAAGGTTTTGTGTATATTTCTGTGTTATGTCAGTTATTACCACTTTGCATAGCTCATACGTTTTGTATATGAGCATGTCTAGTCCAGATTAAGGGTTTTTTATTTTTTTTTTATTTTATCAAGTGAGGAAATCAACCCAAAGAGCTTGACTTCCTCTGGTTTGTAGAGGGAGCTACTGACAGCACAGGTACCATTACCTGTCCTGTGTTGTTACCCCCAAGCCAGGCTGCCCAGGAGGACTGAGGTCTACCCTGTTCTCTCCTGGGAAAATGTCCTGGACACACTGGTTAAACCCCGTCGACAGACAAGTTCTTACTCTCAGGAATATTGTTTTATTTTTTCCTCCAGCCCCAGTGATGAATCCATTTGTTCTATCTTCACTAGGACTATTTTGGAGTCTGCTCAGAGCCAGTGATCAAGGACAATGTGGTTGTGGTCTACGAGGTCTTGGAAGAGATGCTGGACAATGGGTTCCCCTTGGCCACTGAGTCAAACATCCTCAAAGAACTGATAAAGCCCCCCACCATTCTCCGGACAGTGGTCAACACCATCACAGGTGTGAGCAGTTTGTGGGTGTGGGTGGGGCTGCAGGAGGCCGATGCTCCCCCCAAGTCCCAGCATCTCTGAGTCCTTGGGAATCTCATTTTACCTTTTATGTGCTGTGAGTCTGACCCCAAATTATAATCCTATGTGGAAAGTACTTCAATTTTTCTGTAGCTCCTCGTGGTAGAGCACTTAGCACGTAATCTCAGTTTTGAAAAAAAAATTATTTAACAGATTTTCTTCCAATTAAAGGGGAAAATATGATTAGTATGGAAACCTCAGAAACACAAGGAAGCACAAGAAGAGCATGAAAATTTCCAAATTTAGCTTCTCCTTTAATATTTATATACATGTATGGTATGTGCATGTGTATATATTTCTCTCTTCTAGATAGATGAATGATGAGCAGATAGAATACATTTTTTATTTAAATTTTATATATATTAAATTTATGCATGAATATTTGTACACCACTTGTATGTGTGGTTCCCTGAGAAGGCCAGAAGAGGACATCTAATCCCCTGGAAGTGGAGTTGCAGACAGTTGTGAGGTGCCATGTGGGTGCTGGGAATTGAATCCCTGTCCTCTGGAAGAGCAGCCAGTGCTCTTAACCGATGTTCTCCAGCACTCAGATAGAATACTTCTAAATAATGTGTATATTTTTTAAATCATGCCTCTTATTAATGTTTTATGAACATGCAATTGTGATATACTGACATTATTGTTAATGACTAGTGTTCTATGTGTTAGTAAACTGCAACAGCTTGCAAAAGCTTGCAAAAACTCTGGGTTTGGTGTCCCGGGTTTCGGCACCAATGTTAGTAAACTGCAGAGGCTGAAACTGCGAGGAGACAGTTCAGTTCAGAGGGCGAGGTATCCCGGACACCTCAGAGCTACTTAGGACAAGAGCTCTGCCCTGAAGGTGTCCCGGACACCTGAAGCTGTTTAGCACAGCAGTGATGGCAGAACTGGAGACAGTTCTGCCCTAGAGGGCGAGGTATCCCGGACACCTCAGAGCTACAAGAGCTCTGCCCTGAAGGTGTCCTGGACACCTGAAGCTGTTTAGCACAGCTCTGATGGCTGAGACTGCAAAGAAACAGCCCAACCTTGGAAAGGAAGGTTTTCTGACTTCTCGGGAGAGTCAGGCCTGAAACTGCTTCAGCAAGGATGGGTATCCTGACTCTTCGGGAAAGTCAGGGTATCCTGACTCTTCGGGAAAGTCAGGATATACCTGGTATGATGGTATGATGGGGGATGGTTTCCCACAGGACACAGCAATCCTGCTCCTCTCCTGGAGAGCCACTCTCTGGCTCAGTGTTACCAGCTCTTTCTCGCTCAGTCCACTATGGGACGTCCCAGCAAGGCTCTTCTGTACAGCTCCCCCTTGCTCAGTCCACTATGGGACGTCCCAGCAAGGCTCTTCTGTTCAGCTCCCCCTTGCTCAGTCCACTAAGGGACGTCCCAGCAAGGCTCTTCTACTCAGCTCCCAATGAAGGTCTTCACCCAATACTCTTTTGAGAAAGAGGTTTATTTGGGAAGGAGGAGTCCAGGAGAGTAACTGCCTCTACCAGGGTGGAGAGAGAACAGTTCACAACTGACCAGGCAGGGCAGTTTATATAGGATGTCTAGGGGGCGGAGTCAACTGTGATTGGTTAGTTTTTTTTCTGCCCAGGGATTGGCCAGTTTTGTGAACAAGGGGCAGAGATGGCCCTGATTTCAGGGCCAAACTCTGTTTCTTTCACTGGCCTTTCTTGGCTTTTAGACACTACCTCTAAGGCCAGGGCACATTTCTTTCACTGACTCTGATTCTAGGGGCCAAGAGTGTTATTTTGGTACTAGTCTCAGAGTCAGGGCACATTTCCTGGGTTCTGGGTTTGGGGATAAAGTGTTCACTTCTCTGGCTCAGGTCCCAAACACAGGCTGTGTTTCTTTCCCTGGTCCTGGGCCCTAGGGCCAGGATTCTACTGCTCTGCTCTGTGATTGGTTGTTTTCACAAGTCAGTTGGACAGGGGCAGAGGTGGCTCTGATCTGAGCTAAACTGTGTTTCTATCACTGGCCTTACTTAGCTTTCTGTCACTACCTCTAAGGCCAGGGCACATTTCATTCACTGACTCTGATTCAAGGGACCAAGAGTGTTTCTTTGGTACTTGTTTCAGAGTCAGGGCATGTTTCCTTGGTTCATTTCTCTGGCCCAGGTCCCAAACACAGGCTGTGTTTCTTTCCCTGGTCCTGAGCCCTAGGTCCAGGATTCTGCTGTCCTGCTCTGTGATTGGTTGTTTTCACAAGTCAGTTGGACAGGGGCAGAGATGGCTCTGATCTGAGCTAAACTGTGTTTCTCTTACTGGCTTTATCTGAGCCATCTTTCCCTAATTCCCTAATTCTAGGCTCCAGGGTCAGGGTGGGTTTCTCTAGCCAGCCCCTTTTCCCTACACTATGTTCAATGGACTCTGACATATTTGTCAGTTTATGATGTTCTTGATTTTTTATCCTTTCAAAGACAAAGGATTCTCATATTTGAGTCTTGTCTACTCAGTTCTGGAAATGAGGGGTTTCGGAGATCCCCACCCATCAGGCCAGAACAGTCATGGCTGCCTTTTCTTCCTGTTGCAGAATCCATCCACTGTCATCAACTCCGCTAACTGTTGAGGTTGTGAGCCACTAGATACACACTCATTGTTACTGGGGAAGGTTTCAAACCTGTTTGCGTGTGGACTTTTCCCTCCGTTGTGAATGACTTTTTTTGTGCCCTCTTTTCTTTTTTTTTTTTTTTTTTTTTTTTTTTTTGAGACAGGCTTCTCTGTGTAGCTTTGCGCCTTTCCTGGAACTCACTTTGTAGACCAGGCTGGCCTCAAACTCACAGAGATCCCCCTGGCTCTGCCTCCTGAGTGCTGGTATTAAAGGCATGCGCCACCACTGCCCGGCCTCTTTTCATTTTTTATTGAGCTGGTTTTGGATCTTTCAACACCGACTTGGAAGAAGGCCTTTCATTGGTGGGTGCCCTCTGCTACGGAGGTGCGCCCCTTGGTTCGTAGGCCCTGCTTTGAAGGTTGCATTCTCCATGGTCCCCACAGCTTGGGACTTCCACTTACCTTTGTCATGGCATTTACTGAGCCCCACATGAAATGTTTGATGTAGTGAGACTCATCCGTGTGATTCATTACGTTTTCACACGTTAAGTCTTGTTTAATAACGTAAGCAGGGGTTTCAGAGAATTTGACAAACTAATTTTTGAAAATGCGAGTCTGAAGAGTAGCAAGACAGTTAGTTCTGTGAAGGCATCACAGGAGGGCTGGTTTGCCCTGTCATCCGTCCAGATGCATTGAGTTGTGTGGCTCATGAGACAGAAACTCAGAGTCACCACATTGGAAGAGACAAGACAGATCTGCAATTTGTTTTTAAGGAAAGTGAGGGAAAATGTTGTACCAGATACATGCAATTCCGTTTTGATGATTTAAAAAGCATAGTACTGGCCCAGTAACAAATTTGTTGGTTTTTTGCAATAGTCTGAGTTTAGTTTAAACCTTAAAATCTTTATGAGTGCTCTGTTAGAAACTTTTTAGAGCCCCGATCTCACTCAGCTGTAGAAAAAATTCCTTTGAGACCCCCATTTTGAAAAGCTGGCATGTTTTATACATGTGCTGACTATACTGGTGTTTCGGAGTTCTTTCTTTAAAGAGATACAGGCGGTGGGAAAGGAAACAGGATTTAAATTGTTACCGTCATCAGTTCATTGAAAATAAGCTTTGATGTCTGGGAGCAGGGCAGCGAGGAGACAGTACAGCTACAGGGACCGGGCAGGGTCTGGCTGCGTTCTGTTCTGTTCACTGTTGGCATGAGGCAGATCCTGTTGATGTAAACACTTCCACCTTCCATTGCTGTGCCTGAGAACCTGCCTTAAACTAGAACACTGTCTCACTGATGATGGTGATGGTGTGTCAGTGTGTGGGTGCCCGCCCCTCCAGAAACACGGTGCCTTATCTAAGCTGCTGTGGAATTTGAGATCCTTCAATCCTCGTTACTCTCCAAACCAAATATGATAGCCGCTTCTCAGGTGGCTTCCTTTAAACCTTTCCTCGAGGCAGCAGACCAGATGGCGACAATGGATTTTAAAATTAGACCAGGCTGTCCTACATAGGAGAAACGAAAGGCTTACCTTCCAGATGGTATTGCATGAGTAACAAGGGGGTAGGAACTTCAAGGGGCATGTCCTTAGGTGGCTAGATTTGAAGTGGCATTAAAATACCAATTCGACTTTAGTCACCAGTATTAATTGTCTCAGGAAGCACCAACGTGGGGGACCAGCTTCCGACTGGGCAGCTGTCGGTGGTGCCTTGGCGACGGACTGGGGTGAAGTATACCAACAACGAGGCCTATTTCGATGTGGTTGAAGAGATCGACGCCATCATCGACAAGTCAGGTGGGTGCCGAGAAGTTGCCCTCTGAGTGTGGAGAGGGGGAACTGCTTTTCTTGAGCGTGTGTGACGATGCAGCCGAGACTCTCACCCTTCGCCCTCTGTGGAACTTCTCTTGAATGAGAAAGAGGAGTAGCAGGACTGAGTTTTGTGACAAGGCACAAGGTGGGGAAGGGTTAGGCGGAGGGACAAGGTCAAGTATGGCAGTGCGTACCCATCACTGAACTGAGGCTGGAGGATCAAGATTTCCAGGCCGTTTGGGGCTGTGCAGCCAGACCCTGTCTCAAGAAACCATGAAAGAAGTGGGGTAGGGGGGGAGGGAAGTCCTAAGTGAGCTCTTGTTGGTTAGATTTTCTATTTGAAAGTATCGGCTTCCCAGGTCTGTACGCAGAACTAGTCATGACAGGTTCTTTGTTTTTTTGTTTTCTTCAATTAAGTAAATAGAAGTAGGAGTCCTGGGACTGAGGACTTGGGAGTCCTTCACATTCTTGCACTTACCCAGCCACTGTCTGCTGTTGGGAACTTGGTCACAGCACAGGGAGAGTCTGACCATCTAACCATTAATAGGACCCAGGCTGTTAGTCTGTGGCCGTGGAAAGGTGGTCCAGGTGAAGAAGTGCCAGCAGATGGGCTCGGCCCTCGTGCAAAGGCGGCTGCTCTTTCAGCAGAGTGCATCGATGATGGCCTCCCATCTGCACTGCTTGGGAGCTGCCTCCGCAGCAGGGTTTACAGAAATGAGCCTGGACTGAGGGGCGTGAAAGGAAAGTAAATAGTGAGACCTTAAAACTAGGGCGTCACGGGCTGGAGAGATGGCTCAGAGGTTAAGAGCACTGGCTATTCTCCCAGAGGTCCTGAGTTCAATTCCCAGCAACCACATGGTGGCTCACAACCATCTGTAATAAGATCTGGCGCCCTCTTCTGGCCTGCAGGCATACTTGCAGGCAGAACACTGTATACATAATACATAAATCTAAAAAAAAAGAAAAAAGCTAAGGCATCATAGTATTTCTTTATATTAACACAAATGAGGAATAGCCCAATCATCCACTTAAAAAAATGATTAATAAGTCTTGATACAGTCACCCAGAGTACTATACAGTAGTGAAAAAAAGAGAGTAAGTTACTGATCCACCCATCAACATGTTTCTTACACTGTTGAGAAAAAAATCAGACGTATACGTTATCCCATACAGTGAATTGCATTTAGTGACCCTTGAAAGCAGGTGCAATTAAGGCAATAGAAGTCAGAATTAGGGGGAAGAGGATGTCATTAGCTAGGAAGGACAGGGAGGCACATGCTGTCATGTTAGAAAATTTCCACATTTGATGTGAATGTATATATGTTCAGAAATTCCCTGAGCGATAAGGTTTTTACATTTTGATATTTTATATCACTGCAAAAAATGTTTTTAATTGACCCTAGAGAGATTGTTCAGCAGTTAGGAGCCCTGGCTAACCCTCTGCTGGGCTCAGTTCCCAGCCCTGACATGGTAGTTTCCATCTGTCTATAGCTCCAGTCCCAGGGGATCCGATGCCCTCTTCTGGCCACCATAGGCACCATGTACATGTGGTCCACAACCATACAAGCAGACAATACACCCATACATATAGAATACAAATACTGGAAAAGTATTTTTTAAATTTTTTTATTAGAGAGGCAATCTGTGTCAGGCTTGATGGCACAGGCCTTTATTCCAGCACTCGGGAGGCAGAGGCAGGTGGATCTCTGTGAATTCGAGGCCAGCCTGGTCTACATTGTGAGTTCCGGGCCAGTCAAGGCTAGATAGTGAGACCCTGTCTTTAAAAACAAACAAATAGAAAAATGCAATGGCCAGTCGTGTTGCAGTGTGGGAGGTCGATCTACAGTGAGGTGGCCTGGAGGCAGCGGCAACATTGGAAGGCTGTGCCTGAAGTCCTGGCTCAGAATATAGGTGAATAAATATTCCTGGACAGAGAGGAGTTGGTCCCAGACAGAGGTGCATACCTGCTGTCCCAGCACTAGGAAGTGAGGCAGAGAGCAAGTTTGAGGCTAGCCTGAGCTACAAAAAATGGTATTTAACTAGACATGGCAAGAGAAGAGGTGGGAGTGTACTGGCATGTGTACCTGGCTCAGGCAGCTGGGTGGATAGTGTCACCTCAAATGACAGGAGTGGAGCCATCAGGGAGTCAGAGCAAATTTGCTGTTGCAACAAGCTTGCAGCCTTGGTGATACCTGGAGAGGAATCCTTCGGTCAGCAGTGAGGCTGAGCGTGAAAATGCAGTGTGCCACAGGGCTGCACAGGTGCCGGCCAGACGGGGTCCCAGTGCACCACAGGATCTGCACAGGTGCCAGACGGACAGACAGACGAGTCCCAGTGCGTCACAGGGCCTGCACAGGTGACAGACAGACAGACAGACGAGTCCCAGTGCATCACAGGGCCTGCACAGGTGCCAGACAGACAGACAGACGAGTCCCAGTGCATCACAGGGCCTGTACAGGTGCCAGCCAGACGGGGTCCCAGTGCACCACAGGATCTGCACAGGTGACAGACAGACAGACAGACAGACAGGGTTCCAGTGCACCACAGGATCTGCACAGGTGCAGGCCAGACAGGGTTCCAGTGCATCACAGTATCTGCACAGGTGCAGGCCAGACAGGGTTCCAGTGCATCACAGTATCTGCACAGGTCTGGACAGACAGGGTTCCAGTGCTGAGATAGGAAGTGGACACAAGCTTCCACCCCTAACCAGAAGCTGTCTGCAATGACAGTGACTTGCAAAGGAAAAATGAGTCTTCTCCATTGGCGTCTCACTGGGTATATTAACCACACTGAAGGGCAGACTCTGTGCCATCAGTAGATGGCCAACGCAAAATGTACTCAATGGTATTTTTGTTGACCTTTTGGCTCATTTGGCTTCATGTGGGCATGTTTTGTTTTACTGGACTTTTGCTTGCCTATTTTGGTTTCCCATTTTGTGGTTTTGTGGGGGTTTTGTTTATGTTTTGATTATTTTTTAAAGATTTATTATTTTATTTAATGTCTATGCATGTACAACCTTATGCCAGAGAGGGCATCAGATACCACTATAGGTGGCTGTGAGCCATCATGTGGTTGCTGGGAATCGAACTCAGGACCTCTGGAAGAGCAGCCAGTGAGTGCTCTTAACCACTGAGCCATCTCCCCAGCCCCGATTATTTGTTTTTTAAAGAGAGAGAGGGGGGCAAAAAGTTGGGTGGGTAGGGAGGTGGGTAGACTCTGAGAGGAGTTGGAAGATGGGAAAAACATGATCAGAATATATTGTGTGGAAACAGTTTTTTTCCAATTAAAGAAACACAATGCAAATAATTAGGTGTGATAGAGACTGAAGCCTTGGGGAGGCTAAGTACTGCAAGGAGAATGAAAGAGGGGAAGTCAAGGCCCAAGTACACATGTGGCATATTAGAACCTGCAGAGACCTGCACCTGCTGAGGAAGAGCAGCTAGGAACGGAGGGGAAGGCGAGGGAAGAGGGGGAGGAGGGGGGAGGGAGGGAGGTTGTTTATAGAGGGAGAAGATTGAGTGTGCAGACAGAGACCTGTAGGGTGAGGACCACGGGCCACCCGGCCTTGGTAGCTGAGCTCCCGGAGAGCAGCTTCTGCTCACAGATCTTCTGCAGTACCAGTTCAGGTGCTGGCGCTCTGTGGCTCTGGCGCTACATGGAAACCCTTCTAGGCCTCCTAATCTCTCACCGGTCTCTGTCTCCACGCTTTCATCAGAGTTCTCTGACTGGAGCTTGGATGATGGACAGATGGACTGGACAGATTAACTGGGTGTCTAGACGGAAGAGAGGAGGGCAGGAGGGAGGGAGAGCGGAGAGAGAGGCAGGAGGAACACAGGCTTCTGTGGTCTCCAGCGTCCTTTTCCTTTTCCTCTTAGGTTCCACAGTCACCGCTGAGATCCAGGGGGTGATTGACGCCTGTGTAAAGCTGACCGGGATGCCAGACCTCACCCTGTCCTTCATGGTACTGTCCAGAGCTGATGTTAACTTTTTTGGCATGGGAAATGAGGTGTTTCTGGAAGCAGTGAGAACGAACTCGCACAAGCAGCAATCAGGGTGGCCCTGAGGCCTCCGTGGGCTCGGGACGCTTGTATGTGCTTGGTGAAAATGTCGTCTGAATTGCTGTTCAGAGGAAACCCGGGAGCTCACCCCCACCTCTTCTTCTTCTTCTTCTTCCCCGCCTGGTGCTGCAGAACCCCAGGTTGCTGGATGACGTTAGCTTCCATCCCTGCGTCCGTTTCAAGCGCTGGGAATCTGAGCGCATCCTCTCCTTCATCCCTCCTGATGGCAACTTTCGCCTGCTCTCCTACCACGTCAGTGCACAGAAGTAAGCAGCTCCCGGGAGCAGACTCCGTGTCTGTGGAAGCTATGGCTGTAGTGGCTAGCCCCGCCCCCCGCTCCCCGCCCCCCGCCCCCGCCCCCCCACTTCCCTGGGTTCAGGTTCCAGCTCCTTGGGTTGCTCACTGCATCAATGCAGTGAGCTGCTTTCCCACTCCGTCTCTTTCTCTTCTGGGGATAGCGAGTGTCTTTCTGTGAGGACTGAGTGGACAGTGATTCGCTCGGGGCAAGGCGGCACTGAGGCTGTCCTTACTACTTTCGGTGGTGCATCTGCTGGGTCAGTCTTGCTGTCTAGCCCAGCCTAGGCTGGCTTTGAACTCACAGTCCCCCTGCTGGGCTGACAGGTGTGGGCCACTAGCACAGCCTGCTTTATATTGTTGCTCCCTTCCTCAGAAAATCAGTAGTAAATCCCTTGACATCCAAAAGGCAGTTAATCGTGCTTTGAAAGAGTGTCCATGCAGTGAATTTGGGTCTCACGTGCTTCCTTATTTGGGAGCTCTGATTTGCAGTACAAGGTATGTGGGACCACTCAGGACCAGTGCCTCCTCTCTGGTGACTCAGGGTCAGTCATTTAGAGAAATGTCTGTGTGCCTGAATCCGATTGCCCCGACTCAAACCTCTCCTTTCCTCATAGATATGACCAGGCAAGTTATTCAACCTCAGAGAAGCAGAAAGACGTTGGTATTCACGTATAAATCAGTACCTAACCAGAACACAGAACGTAAATGTTAGGAACCATGGCTTCTTGAGCCCGTTTTGATGTCCCACACTGTGACAACCTATCCCATCTCTGGGGCCCTGTGCGGGTCAGGATGAAGTCAGATGCACTCTCTTGAAGAGGCCGGGGTAATAGCTCTCAGCAGTAGAGCTCCTGTCTAACAGCCTCGAGACTCTAGCGTCAGTCCACAGTCCTGCTGTATAAACAAGCCATAAAAGGTCTGTGAGGTATGAATAGTGTTGTCCCATATCCAGGAATGGTGACCTTGTGTCCTAAACACAGCCCAGAAAAAATGATGTAGCCCATGTCCTAAACATAGTTTAGAAATGCTATAGCCCATGTCCTAAACACAGCCCAGAAATGCTATAGCCCATGTCCTAAACACAGCCCGGAAATGCTATAGCCCATGTCCTAAACACAGCCTGGAAATGCTATAGCCCATGTCCTAAACACAGCCCGGAAATGCTGTAGCCCGTGTCCTAAACACAGCCTGGAAATGCTGTAACCCATGTCCTAAACACAGCCCGGAAATGCTGTAGCCTGTGTCCTAAACACAGTCTGGAGTGACCTCTTGCTCTTTCCTGCTCCTGCTGATTCTCCAAACAACTTGGTGCATAGCTTAGTTTTCTTCATTCTTACCCAAAGAGGCATCAGAAGAACTTCATTTTCTAGGCACCACCTTCATTTTTCAAAAACAAAAGCAGTATCCTGTTTTCTGAATTTAAGATAAAGAGTAAGTTGTGGATGGGGAGGAAAACTGCCAGAGGGACAAGGGAAGCATACTGGAAGGGGAAAACAGTGGCAGTTTCTTTAGTACCTTCGCGAGGTGGGAAAATTTAAACATGCAAAAATTCAATAAATGAGAGAGGCCAGTGAGATGTCTTAGTGGGAAAACACTTGCAGTGAAGGCTGACTGCTTCAGTTCAAAGAGGGAGAGACCCCAACTCCACGGACTTGTCCTCTGAACTCCACATACATGAGCATAAACACACATCACACGTGTACACACACCAATAATACATTGAAACAATTAAAACCAGTTTAAATAAACGCGAAAAGATATAGAGAACAGTGAAGGGAGTATGTTATTTTTAAGATACTTCTCTGATGTTTAAGATGTTTCTCTGACTGTTTTCTGTGTATAAGTGTTTGCTTATATGTGTATATATATGCACTGTACAGTGCCTGGTGCCTGGGGAGGCCAGAAGAGGGTGTCAGATCCCCTAGAACCGGAATTCTTGTGAGCTTCCCTGTGGGTGCTGGGGACCAAACCTGAGTCCTCCATAAGAGCAGCAAGTGCTTCTAACTGCTGCAGCTCTCCAGCCTTCAAAGGAGATTTTCTTTTTTCAAAATTTCTTTAGCTTTGTTTATTTTATTTTATGTGCATGAATGTTTCATTTACGTGTATGTATGTACATCACATGCATGCCTGGTGCCTGCAGAGATCAGAAGAGGGTGTCTGATAGACTGGAAGTGGAGTTACGGACAGTTGTGAGCCGTCACAAGGGTGCTGGGAACCAAACCCGGGTCCTTTGCAAGAACAGCCGGTGCTCCTAACCGCTGAGCCGTCTCTCCAGCCCCTGGTGTTGTCTCTTTGAAGAGGGTGTTTTGTCTCTTCTGCAGCCTGGTGGCGATTCCAGTCTACGTCAAACATAGTATCAGCTTCCGGGACAGCAGTTCACTTGGACGCTTTGAAATCACAGTGGGACCCAAGCAGACCATGGGAAAGACAATAGAGGGTGTGATTGTCACCAGCCAGATGCCCAAAGGAGTCCTGAATATGAGCCTCACTCCATCCCAGGGGACACACACGTTTGACCCCGTGACAAAGGTAGGGGACTGGGCATTTGGATCACCCTCAGCACAGGCTGGATCCCTGGTTGGAAGGCAAGATCAATCAAAGGGACTTGGTCCTAAAGACCTTTGACAGAGGGTTCTCTGTGGAACCCTCCCCCGTCAGAGGTGGCTGATAGTATGGAAGGCTGATGGCTTGAGATCGGAGCTCTGAGTTCAGATTAAAAACAACACAGTGGGGGGTTGGGGATTTAGCTCAGTGGTAGAGCGCTTGCCTAGCAAGCGCAAGGTCCTGGGTTCGGTCCTCAGCTCCAGAAAAAAAAAAAAAAAAAAAAAAAAACCCACAGTGGTTGTGTGGGAAAACCCACTTCTATATGTTTCCTTCCAAGATGCTGTCTTGGGATGTAGGAAAAATAAACCCACAAAAGCTGCCAAGTTTGAAGGGGACAATGAGTCTTCAGGTCGGAGCTTCTAAGCCAGATGAGAACCCCACAATTAACCTGCAGTTTAAGATCCAGCAGCTGGCCATTTCTGGTGAGTGACACAGCTTGGGCGGTTTTGAAAGGAGTGGAGATGGCTCTCCATTGCCAGGTGTCTGCCGGGACTCTCTGACGCTGGGTCTCACTAGGTCTGGTTCTGTTACCCTGTATGGACGCATCAGTGAGATCTTTCCCAGTTCAGACTACTCAGAAGTTAGCAGAAAGACCCGGAGTCAAACGGGCAGGGACCCAGTGAGAGATGGGTTGACGGAGGTCTCCGTAGGCCATTGTTGGATTGTGCTAGAGTTGTTGATTTGAGCTGCCCAAAGGGCTTCAGTCTGAAGGTGCTTCTCCATTCTTCCCCAGGAACGGGAAGAAATCAGCCCCACAGGGCTCCCAGCTTCAGCAGACCTCGCTGCTCACCAGTACTGTCTTTAGACATTGCCAGTCTTGACTAGCTTGACCACACTTAGGAAAGTAGGAAGAGATAATATTTTCTGAGTATCTACTATGTTTCATCTATCCCTAAGCATTTTTTATTCTTGTTTAACTTTTAGAATAGCCTTCTGAAATCCTTAGGAAGAAATGGGCTTTATCTTTAGAGAACATTCTTAGTTTTCTTTACTAAAAGACTCTTTAACTTAGGTGATTAAAGTTAAGTGATATATTCTTCCTCCAAAACCACTTAATAGGCCATAAAGTGATCGACAAAATAATTTCTGGTCAGTTTGGTAGGATTGTTTTGGAAGCCTCCATTGATCAGTCCGTTTCCTTCCATTATTCATTAATGCTGTTATCATTCTTCAGTCCAATAATTTGAGCAAAACAGTGTTATTTGGTCCTCACCCTCAATGCAATCTGCTTGACTCTCTGCCCTTTCCACTGAGAGGAGGGCTTCTCCCAGGAGAGCTGTTTGCTGACGTAATCTCTGCCGCAAATGTCCATACGGAGACAGCAGGGCTGTTGGCCTCTGCTTCGAAGAATGGGCCCCTCAGACAGTCTCTTCCACACACCCTGCTTCTGTAGTGACACAAACCCAGACAGCTGTCTGCTGCTGCTTCTGAGAGATGCTCACCTCCTCCTCCTCTCTTCCTTCCTCCCTCCAGGACTCAAAGTGAACCGTCTGGACATGTATGGAGAGAAGTACAAGCCCTTTAAGGGCATCAAATACATGACCAAAGCCGGGAAGTTCCAAGTTCGAACCTGAAGGGCACGCGTCACTGGAGGAGCAGTCACGAACACTTTTTCCTTTCTTACTTGTCTAAAAGTAAAAATGTCAGCCTGTTTCTTAGGTCAGTTCCCTCCAGGCTCCATCTGCTCCCCTTGTCTTCAGTCTTCAGTGCCATGGAACTGATCAAGGGAGAAAAGGTTCATGGGAAAAACATGGCCAAACCCAGCACGGCCCCGACTGAGTTCTAGAGATGTGTATGGTGGAGAGCAGTGGTACATGATATTGTATCTCACTACTTTTAACATGGTTGTCATAGCGTGGGGAAAAGAGACCAGCATTTGCTGTTTGTTTGGTTTTAACGATCTAGATCCAATGGAAGATGTCTCTATTGAATTTTTTTTTAAGATAGAAAAATTTGAAAGACCAAAAAAAAAAATTTGGAAGAAAAATGAGTGTGAGTCCAAGAAAGACCAGTTGCAGATTGGATATGTGGGTCTGGGTTGTAACTCAGCGGCAGAGTGCTGGCCTAGGTCGTGTACAAACCCCGGTTCATTCCTAACACCGCCCGCAGTGGAAAACAGATGTGCTGTTTGAGGGACAAGACAGAGGAGCTGATGTGAAGAGAGTTGTGATGAGAGATGCTCCAGTGAAGGACGGGCCAGAAAAGTGATCAGAGTTTCCACGGGGGCTACGAGGAGCAGGGTGGAGTGGTTTCTTCCTGACCCTTCTCATGTATAGAAAGGATCTGCATGCCCAGGACTTTCAAAGTTCAAGTCCACACTTGACGTGAAATCGCAATGGAATCAGTTTCCCTTGGAGATTTGGAGTGCTATGGCCTGGCCTTTAGAATCTCGCTTGGGCTTGCTATCTGTGTTGGCCCATCATCCTGGTGGGAAGGTGACCTGCCAGAGCAGTTTACAGTCTTTTCCTGGCTATCTGACTCCTCGGTGGGAGCTCCCCCATAACAGTGTTGGGTGCAGCCAGATTTTATGAATTATAGTAGTGGAATTGAGATGGGAACTCGTGTCCCACGGAGTGGACCTTGCCTCTACACGGTAACTCCATTAGTGTTTGTCAGGCTGGATTGGCCCTAAGCCTTGCCCTTTCCTGTCTGAAGGTTCCCATCAGAAGTCCCAAGTGGGCACGGGCACACTGAGGACATGAGTCCATGAAGCTGCTTCCCACCATCTGTACACTGTCATCTACCTGTTGACAGCAGACAGCTCCCAGTCCACTTTTAAGAGAAAAAAAAAAAAAATGGCGTCTTGAACCTTTGGATAAAATCAAATGCCATAGGAGGGCAGGATGTGTTCTCTTGAGTGACCCACCAGTTTAAACCATGGCAGCTGAAGGAGCATGACTTTCCTAAAGAGTATTTCTTAATCTGTCCCAGCGTGTCCGTTGCTCATTTTAATATCTACATCAATGGTGGGGTTTGCTGTTTTTAACTTACAGCTTAGGGAGCGGCTTGTGCTCCGTTGTGCGTGGAGGGAAGGAAGATCTGTTTCCTTCCGTCTGCCCAACTCTCCCCTGAAGTCCTGTTTGTAAGTACTTGTCCTTATTCATTTTTTATTTTTATTTTCTGGCCAGTTTTATCTTGCTGTGGCCAGTACTTAGTTTTGCTGCCAAGTGGAGTTTCTCTGTGGTTTTCTTGTGGGGTGAACTGTGCTGTGTACAACCAGCTGATTCTTACCGCCCCACTCCCGAATCTGGACTAGCGTACCTCCGCACACCCAGAGTAGAGGGAGACACTCTACAGACGGCTTTCAGAATGGGAAGTCACTTCCACAGACCCGGCAGGATTCCAAGGTTTCTTGGGTCACAGGAAACTATTTATATCAGTCCTTGAATATGTCTGGGAGGTTCCTTTATTCCGTCTAGCACGGTATAGCTTGTCTACCTAGAAAGAGACAGTCTTGGAATGTGGGACCTGCAGGTCTAGACATCGTGGATATAGCCAGGCCTGGCTGTCCCCACCCAGTGACTGTCAGTCAGCAGGGGGGATGTGCGGGTGTCTCAATAGCTCCTCACTCTCTGTGGGGTCCATGTGCAGAAGTAGTATTTCTGTTTAAGTCTTAATAAAGCTTTACCAGTCTTCCAGTCTCTGTCTGGTTACTGAGACTAGCAGTAGCAACCCACTATGTTTCCCTAAGTAGAAGGTGCTTATTTGAGAACTCTAAAGCCACCTGGAGAGTGTGATTCTCCAGTCACCCCTGGGGGACAGGTCATGTTGGTACTGGTGCTGTTTGTAAGGTTGGTGGCATCTAAGGTCCAGAGGAATCTAATGATTTTCCTAGGATAAAAAAAAAAAAGCTGTTAAAGCCTTTAGTGCTATTTTATGTTCAGTGTTCTTTCTCCCTGCTGCAGGAAGCAGAGCCGTAAGGTCTCAGGTATCTCTTGTAGAGGTTTCTGGGGGAGCTAGGTATCAGGGGTGCCTTAGGTACTTTCCTGTTGCTGCGACAAAACACCGTAGCCAAGGCAACTTATGAAAGAAAGCACTTCATTGGCTGATGGTTTCAGAGGTTCGAGTCCATGATGGCGGCGCAAAGGCAGGGCAGCAGGAACAGCCGAGAACTTGCATCTTAATCCATGAGCAGAAGGCAGAGAGCGCACTGGAAATGGTGTGGGCTTTTGAAATGCCAAAGCCCACTGTCAGTGACACACCTCCTCCAATAAAGACACATCTAATCCTTCCCATGCAATTCTACCAACTGGGCCCCAAGTATCCAAACATAGGAGCCTGCAGGGAGCAATTCTCATTCAAACAACCACATGGGGTCTGTGGCTGCCAGCCAACATCAGCATGTAGACACAGTCTAAACTGATTTTCCACAGATTTCTGTTGACTCCCTGGAAGTGTGTGGGGCTTGTTCAAAGTTCGGTTTCTGTTTCTCGGAGACATGAAACTTGTATATGTATGTGTGAGTTTGTGGGAGGGGGTGGGGGGTTGGTTATATATGCCACAGCCTGTATGTGGAAATCGAAGAACTCGTGGGAGTCACTTCTCTCCTTCCATTGTGTGAGTCCCGAGGACTAAACTCAAGTCATCAGGCATGGCTGTAAGCAGGTTTACTTGTGGAACCAGGTTGTTGACATTCTTTAGTATGGTGCCCTCCCTACTTTCCTAGCAACTACATTCTGAAAAATAGGAAATGGAAAATTCCAGAAAAAGGTAACATTTAAGTTGTATACCATTCTGAGCAGCCTGATGAAGTCTTTAACTGATCTCTATCCCATCCCACCCTGTCAGACACTGTCTCTCCCTGGACACAAATCATGCCTTGCCCCATGTCTACACTCTGCTGGTCACTAAGGGCCTGTCTTCACTCTTAATTAACTCTTTGTGCTCCAGGAACCCTCACTCACTCACAGGGTAGTAGCGCAGGGGGGTTGGATAGGTCAAAGAAAAGCCAAGAAGGTTTAAACTCGGGAGGCAGAGCCAGGCGGATCTTCGTGAGTTTGAGGCCAGCCTGGTCTACAGAGCGAGATCCAGGAAAGGCACAAAGCTGCATAGAGAAACCTTGTCTTGAAAAATAAAAAAATTAAAAAAAAAAGAAAAGAAAATGCTTCCTCTCACTGAGAAATTCAAAGTTCCCAATAATAAAAATTGTGTGTGAAGTCTGCTGAAATCTCAGCAAAAACAATACTTCTAACTGCAATTTTAAGCAGGAGAAAATGCATTACAGGTCTATTCTGACCCTGTAGTGCCTTGGAGGTGAATGGCAAAGGCGTCAGTGTCGCTGGGAGAGACAGAAGAAAACCTGTATTCTGATTGCTGCCCTTCCTACATGCTGTGCGGAGCCTGCACCCAGACTTGGGGATGCCCTGGAACAAGAGACACCTGTCGAGTCTAGCTGGTTCTGCTCTGCCAGTGGTCACCACTAATGCCTTACTGTGTCTGATTGTAGTATACAACTTACAGGAGAAACAGACTTTGTAGGGGTAGGTGCTGTCTGTCTCCAGACACCCACTGGGGCCTTGGAACATGTTCCTTCAGGATCAGGGCTGACTGCTATATTCCTCCCTTAGTCTGGATGGTTGGGGGGCATGGGGAGCAGGAAATGGTATCTACTTATATTTCCTTCTAGGCCAGTAGGTGGTGACTAGGTACCATCAATACTGTTTATAATTGTTAATGGCTTTGAAAAGGAATTTAATGAGAACCCTAAGCAGGTCTTAAATACTAAGGATTGTGTGTTCAGCTTTCATATATGGAGTTGAAAGTCTGTAACACTTTGTGAGGTACAGGTCTGGGGGGCGGGGAGGGACAGGACCAGGGCTCTGTGCTCCTTTGGTCTTTAACAACCAAAACCAACCCATACAGTTACCTGGGACCATACTTGCTCTTTAGTTCTGTTGGCCTCTTTTATTAATCCGCCGGGG
>CABHPP010128180.1:0-26700 GCA_902168425.1 Peromyscus attwateri
CGTTATGAGGATTTGTAGTCCGAAAACTTTTTTTTTTTTTTTTTAAATTGAACGTTGACAAATACTGAGCATTTCCGAGTAACAGCTTGCAATATGTCTTTAGTTCCCTTATTGCGCAAATATCTTGAATGTAAGTAATAGTAAGTCCGCCATTTTGGATTGTTTCATGTAACAGGGTGAAATCTTAGGTGCCAGCGTTTCTTTGAGTTCCTTTCTATGATTTTTTCATATGTAGGTTTTTAAGGTTGTCGTGTAATATTACTGTTCACAGACATAATTTCTCCTGTAAAGATTTTTATGCTTAGAATTGTAAACGCAACAGAGGAGTACATCGTGATCCTCTTTTATTGTAGGTCTTATTTCTTGGTCAAAAATACTGTGGGAGTGAAGGAGACATAGTATTACAATGATATAAAACATTTTACAGTATTGCTGGAAAACAAAAAGTTATTTTTTTCACTGATCATAAAGTTATCTTTTATTTTCTTATGTGTGCAGATTAACATTTAGTTGAACAATAATGGAAAGCAGCCTTTTAAAACAAAAATTTAAAGCCCACCAGTAAATTATAAAATATCACGATTTTATCACATCTGTCAGAGAAACCTTTTAGAATTAAAATTGAGTTATTGGAAATGTGTGCCACTTTTTGCGAATTTATGAGATGACATCTTCCTATTGTGCATTTGAGTAGATTTGATAGTGGACCTGAATTAGTCTAAGTTAACAAAAGAATATGATGTAACAATCAGTTCTCCATTTAAATTAGTAATATGATCCTTGTTCACTTGAGGACAGTTCTCAAAGAAATAGTTATTTTTTATTAAATATTAAATTGACTTATCTTTATGTGTTGGAACTACTGAAGTCTAATGTGCCTGGTTTCTGAAAGACCTTTAGGAACTAAACTGCCACGGGCTTTTTTTCTAGCACAAGAGGAAGGGGAAGATTCCCATGAGTAAGGAGTTTTAGACCTTCCAAATTTGCAAGTAGGATCAGCTGATTGTGTTTTGATAATAAAATAGCTTAAGTGTTTAAGGATTTAAATATATTTAGTGCACATTGCTGATATGAACGATCTGTTTATATATACTTTGCAATAGATTTGAAACTACATGATCTGGTGATTATATTACCACTTACCCTTTTCAAATAATAGAGGAGTATATTTTTATATATGTTCTATGGCCAAATTTCTTTGAGAAAGAATGAAAATTTGTTGTGAAATTAAACATGAGTTCAATACACAAAAAGTTTACTGGGCTGGGGTCTTTGTAAATGAAGCAGACTGAGATTTGAAACGCTTATGCTTAGTTTTCAGAATGACTCATTTTAAAGGGTGTTGCACATGTAAGTTCCCAAACCCACCAAACTTTGAGTAAATACAGTGGGTAGAAAGTTTTATTTTTGTGTGGATCCTAATGAAAGAAGAGGTAGGTGTGTCTTCTCAGTTTGAAACCTTAATAATGATCAGTATCTGATCTTGTCCTTGTAACGCATTCCTATAATACTTTACAATTCCTAGAGGAGAAAATGTGCTCCCAAATAAAAGATCTGTCCATGGCATTCTTTAGGTACAGGGACTGGTGTCTTTAAAATAATTGAAGTGATACCACATTTTCCCAAGCTCTGATCAGGAGATGATTTATAAACATCGTAATTTATAGTTGATTACGATAAAAGAAAAATAAGAATGTGGAGATGGTCAACTTAGAAGTAATTAAAGCTACTGATCATGAAAGGAACATTAAAATATTTCATTAGGCAAAGGCTTATTTTGTCTATTTAAAAATTCTTTTTTGTTTTAAAATTGCCAAATGGTTAAAGATGTTGTATTTAAATACTTTAGAACCAGTCCTGACTTTCTTGCCCTTCAAAAGTAATGTATTTTCTTTACGAACAATTATTGTTTTTGATGAATTCCAAGGTAAGCAAGAATATCTAGCGTGCCAAGCAGAACAATGGAAATTATTTATATCCAGATACTTAAAATTGATTTGTTCATACATATCTGGAAATATGATTTATAGGATTACATTGGCTTGAGAACTTAACCATGTACATGCTTAATGGTATGCTGAATTCTCTGGCAGGACGGCTCCACCAAGTCGCTGACCACAGTGCTGAATCAAGACAGCCATGTTGGTCCCTACTCAGTCTAACTGAAAACTGTACACAGAAACTGTATGGAGATTTAAGTAGAACTTAGTCTGTGTGTCTTTTATGTGCAATTTCATTTAATTAATTTTTCACCCAGTTGTATTGTACTCATGCAGAAGATGTGATAAAGAAATGTTATCCCCAAAGTATATTAATTTACTGCTCAGCATTGATTTGAGTAATATGTGTGAACTCAATAGGATCAAAGCTAGAGGTTTTCTCATTCTTTGAAAGCTGCTGCTTCCTGTGACAGAAATAAGCAGTGAATTAGCTAAAAAAATTGTGATTTTAGTTGATGGAAGTGCAAGATTATGTATGAAAGAATTTTTATTTACAAGTTTTGATTGTGGTTTACATTTTAACACCATCAAAATCAGTATCAAAATGTGTAGTTACCAAACACCAAATTATAAACTACATGTGAAATAAATTCTACTAAAAATAGTAATATGGGCAGTTTCCAAAAGAATAGAAATTTTGAAATAGTCTTAAATTAGCACTTTGAAGAAATTAATTTTCTGTTGTTTGACAAGCATCAGGGTCTGAGAGCTTACAGTGATTGATGCATTGTGTGACAGAGGAAACGATGTAAACAGTCAGAGGGAATGGACTGTAGAAAGTATCTGAAGAGGAGTGTGTTCATGAACACACTGACTGTTTTAGCAAGAGAAGTACTATTTTAAGTATAGAACTTTGACATTAGTTTCTAAAAATAGAATGGATTGATATGCAGGATCACCAGATTAAGGGCCAGAGGTGACAAACCAGGACAAAGAGCATGGAGCTCTTTTTAAGCAATTCAATTTCTAGTTTTTTTTTCCATCTTTGAACAAAAGCTTACTTATATAGAAAGAAGATCTAGTATTGAATGACTAGTTCCAATGATGAATGAATGTGGCTCAAATTGTTCAGATATTTCAAATATATGTTTATGATGTTGTTTTTGTTGTTGTTTGTTTTGTTTTGTTTTTACATGTTAATGAATGCCAGAGCTGCAATGCTATTTTTTTTGTTTTTCAGATAATTCCTTTATGCAACAGTGGCTTAAATTCTTTCAAAACATTTCAATTACAATATTTTAGACTACATGTGAGGGTTAAAAATATTTTTTGAATAGATTTAAAATTTTAGAAAAGAAATCTATAAATGAAATAAATAGTCCTAGTTTCACCTTCTTAAGTAAAATGCTATTGATTTTTATATAACATGACATTATTACATTAGGTCATTGTCAGTCTCGTAATCGGAAACATTGTTTTTGTTATATTAGAATGTTTTTAAAGATATGTATTCAAACTATTTGGAATGTGCTAAAAGTTCTGGTATTTGTTTAATTCTGTCTCTGGCAATATAAAAATTTAAGCATTAACAATGTGTATTAAAACTAAAAATATGTCAAATAAAATGTTGTTAACATTGTAATTAAGTAGAACCTTTCGGTTTTACTTGGAATCACTTTGTTTACTCCATAAGAAGCTATTTTAAAGTTATGTTGGGGCCTTCAAAAATCTTGTGGTTAGCTTTATAAAGATGGAAAGTTTGCCACTGTTTGATTTTTCTCTTTGATCTACAACAAATTTTGCCAATTTTTTCTACTCTTCAGTGTGACTGAATTTAGTTATATGAAACTATTATTTCATCTGTTAGAAAGTAAACATTTGCATTAGAAAAACCATTATGCTATATCTTATTTGTATTGTAACTCAACTGTATTGTTTAAATTTAAAGAGTTGTGTTTAGCAGTTAACATTTGTTCCATGATCTTTTCCTTCACATAGTCCTGACAGTATGCTGGTTGACTGAAGTTTTTATTTTCTAGAATGAATTATTTATTTACAGCATATGAAGAGTTGGTAGACATGAAGCCAGTAAAATTTCAGATTGCAAATTGACTAAAAAGTTAAATTAATCTTTCTGATTCAGCAATATTATGAATATTGCCCTCTTATAATGTGCTATAAGTTAACTTGGATACTTTGTACATAAAAAATAATAATTGTTATTATTATTGTTATTATTATTATTATTATTATTATTATTATTATTATTATTTGGTTTTTCGAGACAGGGTTTCTCTTTGTTGTTTTGGTGCCTGTCCTGGATCTTGCTCTTGCTCTGTAGACCAGGCTGGCCTTGATCTCACAGAGATCCACCTGGCTCTGCCTCCCGAGTGCTGGGATTAAAGGCATGTGCCACTGCCACCTGGCAATAATTAATTTTTGACTGATTGTTTTTCCAACCTAACATAAAATTCTTTTTTTGGGGGGGCGGTTTGAGACAGGGTTTCTCTGTGTAACAGCTCTGGCTGTCCTGGAACTCCCTTTGTAGACCAGGTTGGCCTCGAACTCACTGAGATCCACCTGCCTCTGCCTCCTAAGTGCTAGGATTAAAGGCATGGGGCACCATGCCTGGCTTCTCTGTTCTTATCTTAATTTTTAATGTTTTATAACATTCTCATCTTAAAATTTCAGTAACCTAAGATTTTTTAAACTGTAAAACTGTATGTATTTGTGTTTCATTTTTACAAACTTATTTAAAGTCTTTACCTTTGTATGATTGAGATACAACATAAATAATTTGTCCAGTTATTGCTAAAATTATAGTAGGATATTTAGTTGAGTTACAAGGTAATTTATTCTGATTTTAGGTAAGATTTGAATTTAGTCAGCTAACTAAATTTGTAACATGATGTAACAAAAAATGATTACAATATAATTTTATCAAACATTTTTTAGAGCATAGTTTAAGATAAAATTCATCATTGTACATCTAATATTTTGTTTATATGTGTATGTTATATTTTAAGTTATTGTTAGTGTAAGTAAGTATTGTGCTTTATTTAGGCAGACGGATCTCTGTGAGTTCCAGGCCAGCCAGGCCAGAGCTGTTACACAGGGAAACCCTGTCTCAAAAAACCAAAAAAGAAAAAAAAAGAATACATTGTACATTGCTGTCTATTTTGCTTTCCAGAAATGTATTTGATATAGTAAATTGAAGATGTATTATAAATAGACTAATTTTTGCTGTAAGCTGTAGGTTGAATATTTACTAAGTCATTATCTTTATATCAGTTTAGTCAGTACCGATAATTAAAAATATCAAATATCTCTAAAAAGGTTGGGGAATTGTGGAATAATCCTTCTATGGTGAATATTATTCTTGATTGCTAAATTACTTTTTGCTGACATAAAGCTAGCTTCCCTTTTATTGATATTAGAAATAAAAGTTACAAACAAAATTCGGAATAATATGTTATATACTAGTATTTTTTAAATTCATTACTCAGTTTTGTAGGCTTAACAGTTTGTCAGTGTTTGAATGAATGACTTAATTCAAAGTAAGAATCATTTTCCTATGCAGTTAATTACCATAGTGGATTTTAACATATAAATATTTTTCTATACTTCAATGAAAAACATAAAGTTTAGAAATATTTGTAATACATAGTGATTGTAAGTAAGGTAGTTACAAGTGATGTGTGTTTGTGCATATATGTGTATATGTCTGTCTGTATCTGTATGTATATCATGCTGTGGATTGAACTCAGGAGCTCGTACATGTTGGGCAAAGTCTACCATCTAAGCTACATTCTCAGGGCCTATATATTTAAAACAAACCAAAATTGAAATTATATATGTACTTTATAGGTTCAGTACTCAATAATCAACTCAATAATCAAATGAAAAGATTTTTTTTTCCTGTCATAAAAGCCTGGAGAATTCTTTTTCTTTTTTTAGTTTTTTGAGACAGGGTTTCTTTGGGTAGCTGTGGCTGTTCTGGAACTAGCTCTGTAGACCAGGCTGGCCTTGAACTCATAAAAATCTAACTGCCTCTGCTTCCCGAGAGCTGGGATTAAAAGCGTGGGGCCACTGCCACCTGGCCACAGGAATTATTTTTAAAAATACATTTCAAAGCTGGCTAGTGGTGGGACATGCCTTTAATCCCATCATTTGGAAGGCAAGGCAAGCAGATCTCAATGAGTTTGTGGTTAGCCTGGTCTACAGAGTAAGTTCCAGGCCAGCTAGCCAAGCCATGGCTACAGAGAAACCCTGTCTCGAAAAACCAAAAAAAAAAAAAAAAAAAAAAAAAAGAATGATCTAAGTATACTACAATCTCTGCTGCCATGGAACCCAGTGAAGTTGGGAGAAAGAACATCTTTTCACAAGGCTATTCCAGTAAATTACAAACCATTATTACATGGTAGAAGCATTGTACTCGGTAAAAAGTATAGAGAAGAGCTGCAAGTGGAGCTCTAAATGATGAACAGAGTGTAGTCCAGTGAAACAGCAGAGAAATAAATTCCAAGATTTTGCTTTTAATTTAATTTTAATAAAGATTAATGAGTGTTACATGAAGTATTTTAGGAAAACCAGAATAATATTAAATAAAAATGCCCATATATAAAATATAAGTAGCTGTTTTTTGTACTACTAATATATGTATACATTTAAATACTTATTTTCTTTTGAAAATGCATTTTATTTATTTATTTTTGATTTTTCAAGACAGGTTGTTGCCCTGGCTTTCCTAGAACTTGCTCTGTACACCAGGCTGGCCTTCAACTCAGAGATCCACCTGCCTCTGCCTCCCAATTGCTGGGATTAAAGGCATGTGTCACCACTGTCCTGCTGGAAATAAATTTTAAATAATTGCATATAACATTTACCTATCTAATTCCAACAGTAGTCATTAAGTAAATAGTATATGGATTGATTATAATCCATTTTTAAACTTAATTCTATTTATTAACTTTTGTTTTTTAATGTGCATTAGTATTTTGCCATGGGAAGTTTTGGGTCCCCTGAAACTTGAGTTAGAGACAGTTGTGAGCTGCCATACGGGTGTTGGGAGTTGAACCCCGGATCCTCTGGAAGAGCAGCCAGTGCTCTTTACCGCTGAGCTGTCTCTCCAGTCCCCTATTTACTAACTTTTAATTTGGAAAAATGGTATGACATATTTGTAATCCCAGCAGACTGGCTGAGTCAAGAGGATAGCAAGTTCGGAGCTAGCCTGAACTACAGAGTGATATCCTGTCTTCAAAAACCAAAGTAAAGAAAGGAAAATAGACAAGTTGAAGACATGTAAACCTCTGTGGCATGTAGGCTCATGCAGTGCCTTGTTCAAGGTCCTGGTCCTAGTACAGCAGACAAACAAGACCCAAGCATTAGTCAGACACATGGATTTTGTGTAATAATTCCATTTTATTTTTCTGTTGAAAAGAATGCTAATGTAAGAACCTAATATTCCAAAATATCTTATATGAGTTTGTATAATTGAAAATTATTATGAAATTCAGTTGATAATTGAAATGTCTGAGTATTATTCAAGTTGCTTGCACGGCTCCCCCCCCCCCCCCTGCTTCTTGGATACTTTGAACTCTGGATCTTCCCTTTATAATGAAGAATTTTTGAGCCAGGCAGTGGTGGCACACATCTTTAATTCTAGCACTCATAAGGCAGTGGAAGGCAGATCTCTGTGAGTTCAAGACCAGCCTGGTCTACAGAGCAAGTTCCAGGATGGCCAGGGCTACACAGAGAAACCCAATCTTAGGGAAAAAAGAAAGAAAGAAAGAAAGAGAGAGAGAGAAGGAGGGAAGGAGGGAGGGGGTGAAATTTGTTTTTGACACAGAGTCTCAAATGTAACCTTGACTGGCCTGGAGCTGGCTGTGAAGACCAGGCTGGCCTTGAATTTACAGAGATCTCCTTGCCTCTGCATTCTAAGTGCTGAGATTAAGGCACCAGGCACCATACCTGGTGCTCTGGTGCTCTCTCTCTATCTCTGTCTCTCTCTCTGTCTCTCTCCCTCTCTCCATCTCTCTCTCTCTCATTCATGTCTGGCAGTTCATAACTGCCTGTAACTCTAGCTCCAGGAGTCGGACACCATCTTCTGCCACTTTGGGATCCTGCTTGCAAATGTGCATACCTACATGCAGACACATACATAAAAAGAAAAATATGGTCTTGTTCTTGCTGGCCTCGAAATCGAAATCAAGGTCCTCTTAGGTCAGCATCCTGAGTGCCTGGCTATTGTTACAACTCCTGAATTAAAGAACAGTATCTAGCCAGTTCTGTGATAATGATTTTTACTTTATTAAACCTGACGTTTATAGTTTCTCCAAATTATTTGAAAGTTTAAAAAAATTAACCTCATTCATTATATTTGCACATTGTTAAAATATGCTGATTTGAACTTTTTTATGAGTATAAACAGATAGAGGGACTAAGTATAGGCTGTGGTTGTCAAAAGTGTAAGCCAAGGTTTTACCGAGATAATGCATATAACTCAGCTGAGCAAAACAAAGACTTGGGATATGTAAAAGAGAGCTTATTTGAATAATATTTACTGAAGTTTGCTAAAGTTACAGCCTGTCATTATCTTGTTTATTTTTGTTGTAAATACAGGATAACTGAAGGAGTTATTGTACGGAAGTTCATGTGCTTTTTGTTTGTGTTCTTTTGTTATTTTCAAATGTTATTTGGCTTGTTCTTTAAAAAAAAACAACAAAAAACAAAAACCACACACACACAAATAAATGAATGAATGAATGAATGAATGAATGAATAAAAAAAACCCAGAGTCAACACAGTGGAACTCACTACCTGGGAAAGCCTTCTTACCTTTTGAGAAAACATTAGATTGCAGCTAAATTATTTGCACCTAATAAGGTGTGTGTGTGTGTGTGTGTCTGTGTGTCTGTCTGTGAATATATAGCAGATACAGAGTCTAAAACTTAGGTAAGGAAAGACAAACATTGAATGTATTAGGTGACTAGATGCGTGGTGTGTGTGTGTATGTGTGTGTGTGTGTGTGTGTGTCTGTGAATATATAGCAGATACAGAGTCTAAAACTTAGGTAAGAAAAGACAAACATTGAATGTATTAGGTGACTAGATGCATGTTCAAACCAATCTGTTGTTCAAACTGTAGTAACTAAATGCCAACTCAGTGGCCAACAGGATTTTCTCTTCTGAGTGCTATTACTTGTGTGGCCTGTTCACTACAAATTTCATTGTGTTGTAGCGTATGTTAACAACTATGCTAGAAACGTCAACACTTAGATTTTTATTTCCATCTATCCATTTGTCTATGTATCTATCCATTGGTTTTTCAAGGCAGGGTTTCTCTGTGTAGCCCTGGCTGTCTTAGAAATTGTTCTACAGACTAGGCTGGTCTCGAACTCAGATCTGCCTGCCTCTGCATCTAGAGTACTGCGATTAAAGGTGTGTGCCACCACACCTGACTTAATACTTAGATTTTTAAAATGAAAAATTTTGGGTTAATATGTATTTGATGTCTTTAAATATAGTTAATTATTAATTAAAATATATTGCTATTCAAGTAATTTTATCTTTAAAATGTATTTGAAAGCTGGGTGTGTTGACACCCAATACTCCAGAGGCAGACAGATCTCTGAGTACAAGGGCAGCCTAGTCTACAAGGGCAGCCTGGTCTACAAGGGCAGCCTAGTCTACAAGTGCAAAGACAGCTGGGGCTATAGAGACCTTGCTGCACCCACCCAAAAGTATTTGAAGCTAGGCACAGTGGGTCATGCCTATAATCCCAGAATTTGCCTGTAATCCTAGGATTTGAGAGACTGAGGTAAAAAGATTGCTCTGTGTTTAAGGCTATCCTGGGCTACATAGTTGAGACCCTATCTCAGAAAATTAGAAAAAAGTGTTTGAGTGTAACAACAGATCTAGTAGTCAGTGGTGTAGGGCTATAATTAGTTTCTGGAACATGATTAATTTCTTATGATTATCTTCTAAAATATATCTAAATAGATAGTCAAATTTATCAAGAAGCATGGTATTGTAGCTTAGGTAGATTTTTAACTGAATAATTGTGAGTGCTTACACCTTTAATCCCAGCACCTGGGAGGCAGAGGCAGGCAGATCTCTCTGAGTTTGATGTCAGCCTCCTCTACAAAGAGAATGTCAGGATGGCCAGGGAAACCCTGTCTCAGAAAACCAAAACCAAACAGACAAAAAATTTCAAGCTACATTAATTAAATTGTGATTATTACAACTGAATGTTATTGTTTTATTTTTTTAAGCCAGTGTCCCTTGATAGACGTTTACACATAAGTTTATGACAAGTGGTTATCTAACTCAGCTAGGTGATTTTGTAAGGACCAGTTTGTAGGTGAGCTCACAAAGTTAAAATACTGTCATGTATTCTTTTCTAATGAGTTGTTAAGTTGCAGACGCAGAATAGGCAGAATAGGCGGCTACTGTAGTACTGACTTGAGCTCTCTGATTTTAGGTACTTCAGAAGACGATGAGGTCATTCAACCAGGTTTCGTCAGCCCCAGGTTAGTTTGTTTTTAAATTAAATGTTTTATTTAACCTAATGCCTTGAACGATCAGTAGAGGAGTATGAGAGGGCTTGACCAACCCTAAGAATTTTTCCACTTGGGCAAAATTGGCATCATATCCTGTATACTCTATCCAGAATATTCCATCTTTCAAACTGTTCTTCCTACCCCAGCTGTGTGGGTGGCACGTTCTGTTTACCTACCTTCTGTTTGACGGTGTTTGGTTTGGGGATTTTTTTCTCCATAACTTGAGCAAGACAGATAACATACTTAAACATTTATGGAGACAAATCCATTGCTTATTCTTTTCTGTGATTCCCAAATAGGTGCTAACAAATATCTATTGAATTGAAGTTCAGCTACGGTAGTGTTTTCAAATAATTCATTGTATGTAAAGTGGACTTTCTGAGGAAGTTTCATTTCATTAATCCAGGAAGCTTCATTTATTTTGCTCTTTATGTATAACTACCAAAATCTGCTTATTATCCTATTGTAAAATGGAATTGGTTGAAGTTAAACCCAGACTTAAGCTCTGGAATTTTATTTTCTTATATTATGTTTTTTTTTTTTTCAGTAATACTCTTTTTTGATAATAGTATGGTACTCAGGCATTTTCCCTAATGAATTAAAAACCTGTCTTGTTTTTCTTGTCTTGTTTTTGAGGAAGGGTCTTACTATGTGGCCCTGCCTGGCCTGAAACTTGCCTAGTAGACGAGGCTGACCTGGAGCGCACAGAAATGTCCTTGTCTCTGCTGAGTGCTGGGGTGAAATGTGTGTGCTGCACACCTGGCTCTGACTGAGTCTAGATTAGTGTATCTTTGAAGGCACTCCATAAGAGTTGTGATACACAAAATTCATAATCATCCATAATAAATTGATCTTATTATTAAGCTTACTAATAAGGTTTGTATAACCAGAGAAAGAAAAGATCAGATATTTAATGGAGAAGCCATAGTCAATGCTGCCTTTTGGCAAACACTACTTTTGTGGAATAAAACTTAATATGTTGATGATGCTCTAAGTGAGTTTCATGAAAAAGAACACTATTAAAATTTGCTACAAAATGTTAATATATCATTTCCTTTCTTCTTACTATTGATTGTGGAGTTTTTCTGGAGGTAAACTGGCATTTTTCTGTTTGGAAAAACTGTTCACACCAGTGTGTTAAATGACTGCAATAAAGTTTCTTGTCTGTTTCCTCTTGATGAAAAGGGAGTTGGAGATGAAGGGAGGTTGTTCTGTGGCTGGGCTTTAAACAGACAGGCTTCGACTGTCGGTGGGACCCGGCTTCCCGCCGATGGTGGGGAAACTGAAGCCCCAGCTGTGTAGTGAGTGACCAGCGGCTGCCAGCTCGGTGAGACTGGACGGTTTTTCTCCAGGATTTGCTTCCCACCGCCTTCTCCTCCTCTTATCTTTCACTCCTCGCCTTTCTCCAGCTTCCTGTTTCTGCTATGCTAGGTGAACTCTTCAGAGGAAATATTGAAATAATCCTAAGAGGTAGACCGTACTCTTTTCAGCTGATTATTTGTTTTTGTGAGATGAGATTTTAAATAATTAACCTGTAAATGATTTTAGGGGAGGGAGAATGCATATGTGTACATTGTGTTTTTCATCTTATGGACTCAGACATTTCTATTTACTGTAAAATGGTCTTTGAATTCTGAAGCATACATGTACAAGTAAAACACGTGGAAAATAGTGCCTATCATTTTTTTCAAATTAAAGTTCTTTTGTGCTATTCTGAATAATTATGGAAAGCTTATTTATTACTAGAGGATTGTTCACAAAGTTACCATTTTAACTAACATAGTTTAGGGAAGTGCGACGAAAGTAATACTCAATTTTTATTCCTTTTTATGGAAAGAGAAAAATATTACTTTAATGGAATTTTGCTAGTTTTTCAAAATAACATTTTATAAAATACGGCTTTGAAATAATGCCCTGTTTATGAATTTTATTGTTCTAAATTTTGTTTTACAGCAAAAGTACCTGACAAAACCTTTACAAGTACCTTGTTTTTGAAATATAAAAGTAATTTGAACAAAAAAAGCTTAAGATTTATGGTAACGAGTTCCTCTGTTTCTACAATAGTCCCCTAGCACTATAGTTCAAAGGGCATTTAAGAAAAATTTTTAAAAGATTTTTGACAACTGTGAGTAACTCTAAAAAGAAAAATTGCATTTTTGTTTTCCAGTTTAAAAAAAAAAAAGAAAAAAGAAAGAAAAGAAAAAACTGAGTGAGACCGGAATTTTGCTTTTGGAAACAAAAACAAACACCCTCGGGTTCTGGGGTACCTCTGCTGACAGGCTCAGTCGGGGCTGGTTTCCTCTGCCTCCCTGTTTAAATCCACTGGAGTCACTCCCAGCACTTCGCAGAAATGCAGGCAGTGGGTGGAATCCGATCGATTTTCCGAGACGGGCAGGTCGATAGCCTTTGCCCAAGCTGTCCGGGAAAGATCACGCGGAACAGATGGGTTCCCCAAATCCACAGGCCTGGAGTCCCCTCCCGCCCTCCGCTTTCCAAACGAGAAAGGCGCTGCGGATGTGTTCGCTGCTTGCCGGCTCCCAACTGCAAGCTTCGCAGTTTGCTCATTTTAAGCGTGGCCGGTGGGGGCAGGGGCGGGGGCAGTCACTTTCGGAGTGTCTCTTGAGTCTCCACTGGACCTTGCTTAGATTTACAATCTTCTGGCATCTCATAGATAAAGAGGTCAAATTATAAATGATACATGCGTAAATTAAGTAAAAAGTCTAGATTGGGGCTAATGTTTTGTCCTAGTGGTGAAGATAAGGATTTTGTTTGTTTTGAAGAGCACAGTGACATGTTTAAAAGTGCCTTCGTAAGACAGCAACAGTTTTCTTTGGAATGACTGGATTTCTGGAGGGAAGTTGGTGGAATAAGGCATAAAGAGTAAAGGGGTAGGAGAATGAAAGGTGGTGAGCAGGCTGCTGGAAGAAGAAGGAAAAGGCAGGTGGGCTGGTCCCGGAGTCGGGCTTGGGAACCCTGGGGCAGGAGCCGCACAGAAAGGTGCTAGCTGCTGAGCTAGGGCTGGAGACCTCTCCTTACTTGCTAGAGAACAAGACAAAGTCTCAGCTGTGCCACAGCCCTCACGGTTTTCAAAACAACCAAAGCACTGTTCATGCTTTAATAGAAGTCACACAGGGACTAACAGTGAGCAAGGATGGAGGTCCTTGCATTGTGGTGTTGGGGAGTGGTTCAGATGAGAAAATGTGTACCACCTTTAAAAGTTGGAAAACCCACGTGTGATAACCAAAGGACACATGATAGATTGCTTTTCATCTCCTCCCTCCTGTGTTGAGTTGAGGAGTCAGTGTAGGACCTGAGCTAATTTTAAAGACATTTTGGAAGAGCTATGATAAATCAAGCTGTGAAACATTTGGCTTTTGAAGGTTTAAAACATGCATTTTAGTCAAACGCAGGTCTTTCTGGCACTAAAAACAAGTAGGAAATGAGAAAAAAATTAAAACCAGAAGACTTGAGAAGGTGACAAATTGAAAAGCATTGTAGGAGACTCATAAGAACCATTTTATGTGAAAGAAGCATTCTGAGCCTTAAGAGCTTATGGTCAGTTTATAAAAAGGCTCAAAAGATTTGGGGAAGGGGCAGGCAAGAATAATCTACTTAAAAGACAGTGCCATAGTCCTGAGTTGATGAGATTGTGTGTCCCCCCCTTTTCTCCCCCTTCCCAGCTTCCTTCCTGCTTCTTTCTAGCCTTCTCTTCCCTCTCTTTCCCCCTTTTATCCCCACCCCCAAGGTGTATAAATGGTTATGCCTTAAATTCTTTGTGAATGAATTTCAGAGATTTTCTCAGGGTTCCCAGTTGGAAAAGCCTTCTACATAACTTGAAAGGCTGATGTCCCTCTCAGGAAATGAATGGATTGATAACCTCTGACACCAGTGACCAGTCTGGTGAACCCTACCTTAATGCTTTGAATACTGGAGGCCCCTAATCAGGCACAACTGTGAATCCCATAACTGTACTATCCAATGTAGTTCAGCAGTGGTGTTCCTACTTTATACATACTATCAATATATCTGAAATTTGTCAAATTTAAGAAGGCAAGGACTCAGAATCCACTTACTGTTGTTTGATTCTTACTAGTAAACTCTTACAAATAAAACAAACTTGTAGATAAAATGTAATTTACCATAAACAACCCCAAATTTACAAGCCTGTTAATTTTATGATACTTTTGCACTATCCCAGTTTACATGAATACATATTCAGGTTATTTGATAGTAGATTTTTTTAAAGTAATTCCTTAAATTACAAAAAAATACATTCAGAATTATATATTGTAACAACTTTGGTAGTAATCCATTTCTGTTATTAAAATAGAGTTTAGTAAATGCTTTAGCAAACAACCTCTTGAGAATGTGGGACTTGTTACACTTGGAAAATCGTTTGGATTTTTAGGGTTTTTTTTTCTCTCCACCAGCTGGCACATTGTTATCCTTCTCAAAATAAATAAAAGCTTGCCTCCTTCCCGAGAACAATAAAAGAAAGAAACAGATGAAAAAAAATCTTTCCAAATTGATCAGTTTTGATTGACACCATTTATCACTAACAGCTGAAAATAATTTCTTTATGCACTGATTATTTTCAGATCTGAGCCAATTAGTTTAAATTTGTTTTTAGTTTTTCAGTATGAGAAGGGATTTTAATAGGTGTACGTGGATTTTTCATAATCCCAACATTTTAGTTTGTGTGAAACATTGTTAAAATGTGGGCTTGCTTGGAGAGATGGGGTGAGGGGGTGCCGGTATGGTGGGGGAGGGTCAGCTGGTAGCTTTGAAGAAGGGAAGTGGTATCTACAGTTTTTCTGTAAACTGCTTGTTTAAGAAAATGGGGGGATGGGGCAGCAAAAGGCTGGTGGAAGCCTTATAATGTTTCAAAACAGGGTAACATTTTATATTTTAAAGAAATGAGGCATTTCTAGGTAATATATAATATGTAATGTTTCTAAATATTCAGTAAGGTGGTTAATATTGTTATAAACATAATAAATCCAGTTTGAAAAGCAAAAAGTGTTTTGATGCAGGGGGACCAACAAGAAGGGACGGAGGAGCCCACCTCGTTATAGTTTCGTTTATTTGATCGTTCTGCTTGCTGGCAGTGGACTTGGAAGATGTCAGGGTCCAGTTAATCCTACACCGATTGACCTTCCCCATGTGCCTTCTTACGCCCGCAGTGCAGGCTTTTTCTTCTACGGTAGCCTCGCCGCCGCATTCTCTTCACCTCCTCACGCCTCTCCCCTCCCCCTCCGCCCTGAGTCTCCTGCTCTTGGGGAACAATCACCACTGATTGAGGTTCACTCTATGTTAGACTGGAAAACTGGGCTGTTATTTAGGAAGTCATTAATCACATCTCCTCCCCCGGAAAGAGATGGCGGAGAAACCTGTGAAGTACAATTTCTTACTATACCTCTCAAAAATATTCTGAAATGAGCAGCATTATTTGATAGGAAATTAGTAGCGATTTTTTTTATTGTAAATTTGAAAAAATTTCAGATTGGAATTAGGAGTGCTTTCGCCTTTTGGTAGGTTTATGTTACCAATATCTGAAGTTAATGGTTAATTAAGTTTAAATTTGGGCTTAGGAATTACATATTTCCCTCCACGAATTAAATATTAAATTAACGTCCCTAAGGTGGTTTGGTGCTATGGAATAGCAGATTGCCTGTGGGGTGTGTGTGTGTGTGGGGGGGGAATCATAACGTCAGTTGCTTTATTTAAATGGCTCCCCCTATGAGATTAGAGAGGCTTGTGTGTGGAGCACGCGTGTGCACAAATACTGACTGTCGCTTTTCTAAACCAGCAATTCACAAGGACCCTTCGTTGTGTTTAAACAGTACAAAATTAGCATTCTGGTTAATCATAAAGAAGCGTCCCAAATTGTCTTTAAGATAACATGTTTGAGTTTTCCGTGTTCATTCATAAATTATTTTGATGTCAGCACAGATGAAATGGCGATTGGTTATCTCTTCCTCTTGCCAGCCCCTTAAGGATCCGAGGTGAAATTAGTAGCAAGAAAGCATGTAATTGACAAAGTCACGTGTGCTCAGGGGGCCAGAAACTGGAGAGAGAAGAGAAAAAAAAATCAAAAGAAGGAAAGCACATTAGACCATGCGAACTAAATTTGTGATCGCACAAAATCAAGATGTTAGACGGATGCTGAAGATCACTCCGGTCCAAAGGGAAAGTTTTCATCTCTCGAGTTTGAAGCTGAGGGCCGGTGGGGCAACATGGCCGAAGGTTAATTTTCTTTTCTATTGTTTTACTGTGATTTCTTTCTTCTTTTCTCCCCAGCTTCTCCCCACTACCCAGTTTCTCACCCCTTCTCGCCTGTCCCCCTTTACCCTAATAACTGGGCATTACTTCCCCACCCCCTCATAGTGCCATGGGGCTTCGGCAAAAACCTATTGTTACAGATCTCCAAAATGTTTTGTACCGCCCACACCGATTCACAACTTGAAAAGCTTTTAGGGGCTATTGTTTGAATTGTGTGCGTGTGATTACGCGTAGTTTCAGTTAGTGAGACCAAGAAAACTTTTATACACCTGCCCCCTCCCCCATTCTACCCTAACTTTAATTGAAAGTTAGGGGGAGGGGAATGAATGCACATTGCAAATAACCCGGGATTCCCGTCTGCGGCATGTGCATTAACCAGTAGCCAGCCAGCCCTCAGCATTTCTCTTTTCTCTTCCTGCTTGCTAGAAAAGCCAGCCTCGCTGGAAATTACTCTGTGTAAATTGGAATAGTATTAGGTCAGCAGTATGGGAGTGAAGTGTCCCAGGCTCTAACTGTGGAATGTTACGGAGCAACGGAGATACAGGAAAAAGTATGCGGATGTGCAGAAACGTGGAAGCTGGTGTGAGCGATGCAGCACTGTGGCTTCCTCTCCCTGGCTTTGCTTTTAACCCTTTTCGCTTTAGATATTTTTTAAAGAAGGAAAACATTTACCCACTTTTTGTTTTCTAGCTTCTCTTCCTCTTCCCACAAGCAAAAAAATAATTTTTTTTTTCCATTGAGCACAATGTAGAAATGCAGGCTAACCGACTTTTTGTCCTATTCCATGTCAGGCGGGGCAAGCAAAGGTGAAGAGCCAGAAAAGCTGCCTGAGCTGGCCGAGGAGGAATCCCAGGTTCTGCACGGAACTGGCCACTGTAAGTGGTTCAATGTGCGCATGGGATTCGGATTCATCTCCATGATAAACCGAGAGGGAAACCCCTTGGATATCCCAGTGGATGTATTTGTACACCAAGTAAGCCAGACTTCTTAATCCCCTCTTTGCCTGGTTCCATGTGTGGGAGTTGGTCTGTAATAATGTTAATAGACATAAAAAATGCACTAAGTATATTGAAAAATGAAAATATTAGTTAAAATCAGGCGATTGTCCAGTTTTTAGGGCATGTATAGGAGGATATGTTTTTCTAAATAGGAAGTAGAGTCTGATATTTCGCTGATTGGGCTTGGGTTGATGTTATTTAATAAACCTTCCCTTCATTGGACAATGAAATCTAGCATCCAGTATTATTGACTTCATATTGCCTGTGCCTAATGAATGAATGGGAAATGCAAGAAGAGGCACCCGTGGATCCTTGAAAGTTTTTAAAAAGCCAAACAATTTTCTTGTTGTAAGAAAGTGTAGGTACTCTCTGTTTAGATACCTCTAATGACAGTACCACCTGTACTGTTTTAACATCTATAGTCACTTGCAGGTTTATGTCAAAATAATTTGGTTTTATAGTAAAATGAAATAGAAAATCGATAATGAAGAGTGGATTTAAAGAAATGCCAGAAAAGATTCTTGGTAACCACACCTTTAGGAACTGTTCCCTCTTAGGTTATTGATCCAGGAATACTGTCTCTTTAAAAAGAGACTGAACTTAATAAAAGAAAAAAAAAGTAGCCCAAGGCTGTTTAAAACCTGATAGTTGGTTACATGGTAAATTTCTACAATTGCATTATAGTTTTTAAAATGCTTAAATACCAAAGGGAAGATCATTGTTTCCCATTTAAAAAATTTACCCAAGAAACAATAAATACCTTTTTCTCATAAATTCATTTCTATGAACTAATTGCTTCAGAGTTGAGAAGAGTTTACAGTTTGCAAGTAAAGGAAATAAAAATTCTCTGCTGAGGTCATGGACAGAAAGGCTTATAAGGAAAGAGGTTTATGTGGTTTACTATCTAAGTTAAAAGGAACTGAATGAATTGTACATTGTGTGTTGACTGGAATGGATCCATGCCTGAAATACTGAAGTTACTCTGCTAAAAGTTTGATACTGTGTTATTTGTTCTTGGTAATGTTTATACCTGCACTCCCCAAGGAAGACCATTTTAAATGCACCTATAACCAGGCGGAGCCTAGGAGACCATGCTGTTTAACCTGTTGTGCTCTGGTGCTTTGACTGGCTGCCTTTGCTGTGGGATTTGTCTTCTCCTTTCCCAAAGGCCTGGCTGTTCACAGTGGAGGGATAGGCATACTCTGTGAAATGGAACAATTTAAATAGGAAATAGGTGCCTGGATAGAGCCTATTAAGTTTATGTTACATATTCTGATGTATTTTTTCTTTTTGAAAATTTCTTAGATTGAATAACTAAAATTGATAAATTATTTTCTTGGGCTCTTCTTCCCCTTTCAACCTTTTTTAGGTTGTTAAATTGTTCTTTACGATGTCATAAATTTGTTTTATAGATGATAAATGAAAAAATAGCACTTTTTTCTTTGCTTGATCACACCTTGTTATAATTTGGTTTTATTTGTTTGGGTTTTAAAATATATTTTAAAAAGAAATAGAAATATATTAAAATACTAGCCATTTTATTAAGCAGTGTGAGCACTTAGACCTATGTAGTATCCACTTTAAACTATTTACTAGATATGAGATTAACATTTTTGTGTACATTGAATTAAAAATATATTGCTGGGAAACTTATTCTTTTGCAGTGTTTATAGTATAAACATTGTTTTTTAGTATTCCCCTCATATACCTCTGTACATGTGAAAGCACAGTGCTTAAATGAAGACTCTTAGCTTTTAAAATTGAGATTGACAAATAAATTATGCATTATGGGAAGTATTATTGAAGAAGGCAGAATTCCTGCTGATTTTAGTCAGACGAAGTAAAAGTTAGATGGCTGTAAACGAAGTATTTAGGGAACTGTGAACATCTCTGTACAATCAGGTTGGGATTCTGGACTGTTACATAACATTTTAAAAATGCTTTTTAACCTAGCTATTAATTTTACTATATAAACATTTTTAAAATGCATGTCAATTTTTTAGGTTAAATTTCCTTCATTATGTTTTTATACTAGTTTGCTATATAAGAATATGTATAAATCATAATTAGAAATTTTAAATGTTCAGCTAGACCAGTGTCCGTGAAGTATTTATGTCAGGTTGGCTTTTTACGATAGTTTATTGTTTTTGTGTGTCTGGGGTGATGTGTGTATGGTGTGTGTGTTGAAGTGCTGTTGTGGAGATCAGAGGACAACTTTGTGGAGTTGACTCTCTCACTCTACCTTGAAGATGTTGAGCTCAGTGGCCTTGGCTTCCTGATGCTCCATCTTGCTGGACTTGTTGTACCCTAAAGTACCATAGTATTCCGAGCACATTTTTAATATTACGTATTTGAGGAATCAAAATAAATGGTTTTAAGGGTCCTTAATCCTTAAATAATCCTTAAAATTGATGCCAAGGGACCCAAGAATTTTTTATTTCTTAAAGATATTTCCTACAAAGAACTGCATATCCTCTTTATTTCATAGCAATTGAGTTTTTTTGATAGACAGTTCTTTGTAGTGTATTTTGTATGTAGCTCTGTAAATTAGGTATATGATTGTATTTAAAATCTGTTGACATTAATGTATTTAAACTTGTAGTTCTTGTGATATCTAAATCCTGAAGTTGGACATGTACATAGGGGTGTGCTTCCCCTGTCTTTAGATAACGTAGGTAAAAGGAGTGAGATTCAACTGTTGATAGATAGTGACCATTGGTGGTTTAAAATGACAATCTTCATGTGATTTCTACTGTGAACATGTTTTAAGTGATCATGTTTTTATGGTTAGAAAACCGACCTATGAGGGCCGGCAGCAGTGGTGGCACACGCCTTTAATCCCAGCATTCTGGAGGCAGAGCCAGGCAGATCTCTGTGAGTTTGAGGCCAGCCTGGTCTACAGAGTGAGATTCAGGACAGGCACCAAAACTACACAGAGAAACCCTGTCTCGAAAAATTAAAAAAAAAAAAAAAAAAAAAAGAAAAGAAAAAGAAAAAGAAAATCGACCTATGTATTCTGACTCATGTTAATAATGAATCATTGATGATGTTCAGTAACACGTTTTATGAAGAACTAACAATGGATAACTATTAAATTTGTGAATTTTGTCATTTCATTTTTTTAGCTTATGCATGCTAGGCAAGCATTTTGTTATTGAGCTCTGTATGTCCCCATCTAATAGGAACTGTTCAAGAATCCAATGCAGAGCACAAAGATTTGTCCCAATTGAAGTACAAGTATTCCTGGTCAAGGGTCTTACCAAGAAAATAGATCAAACTAGAATACAATTATTTTGTAAGTGCCAATAACTAATACTCCTATCAGCTTCTTTATATCAGTAAGTTAAAAAAAAATCTCCTCTAAGATCAGATTGTAGGTAGAAACAAGTTTTAGTTGCCCAGACAGGGTCACTGGCTTTTTTTTTTTTTTTTTTTTTTTTTTTTTCCGAAATACAAGGTTTTAATAAGAGTTAAGTATGATTGAAGATTTTAGAGGAATTGCGTGGTAATTAAGTAATTTGAGACTGATGTGTACATTTTTCTTTATATAGATTTTGATACTGATTTCCCAAGTCTTTATCTTACTCATGAAAACAAGATCAATTGGGTATGATAGATAGTTCTTCCTGAACTCTTCGCAGCATATATGCCTGGTGATGCTTTTCATACGTTATGTGTTAGTATGTTTAGGATTCTTTGCCATTGAATATGACATAAAAATTTTAATATAAACTTTTTTTTTTAAAGCCTGAGACATGACTCCAGGGTTAAGAACTTTTTTGCTTCTTACAGAGAACCTAGGTTCTGTTACCAGCACCTACATCAGGCAGCTCACAACTGCCTGTAAGTCTCGTTCCAAGAGACTCGGACACCCTCGCAAAGACAAAACCAAAACACAACAAAAGACATCTTCTGGGCTGGAGAGATGGCTTGGCAGTGAAGAGCACTGCCTGCTCCAGCGGTCCTGAGTTCTTTTCAGTCACTAGTATTTTCCTTTTATAGTCTTTAATTTATATTTTCATCTTCACAAATAATACAAATATTTGCATTACAGAAGTTTCATATATTTCATGTTCCTCTTATTACTTGGCTTAGGAAACACCTCACTAATGGAAATTAAAGAATTAAAAGTAATTATGGCTGAGTGTACTTACGCATGCCTGAAATCCCAGTTCCAGGGGAGTGGAAGCAGGGCATCAGGGGTTTAATGTCGGAGAGCTAGCATGTGCTACAGCCTGTCCAAACAAACAAGGAAACAGAAACAAATATATAGTAACAAAAAGTGTTATTGCGTTCTATTAGCTATTTAGAGGTGACTGATATTTAAACACATGAAACATTTAAGTGCTGTGCCCAGGTTAGTCAACATTGTATTTTAATATTAAACTGTTAGAGAGAATGCTCAGATGATAAGAGAACTTGCTGTTTGTGTTCAGTTATCAGTACCCATGTGGGGTAGCTTACAGCCCATTTTTGACTGTAGCTTCAGGGATCAGACATTTCTCTCTGGCCTCCTGGCCTCTGTGTATTTTGCATGCACACATAAATAAAAATAAATAACTACATCTTTTTAAAAACCTCAAACATTTGAAAGGATTAATAATATTTAAACCTGACAGGATGACACACATCTTTAATCTCAGAAGCAAGAGGATCTCTGAATTTGACCCCAGCCAACAATGTAGAGTGAGATCCTGTCTCAAAACAAACACAGTTGATCTTAATAATATATGAAGACATTTACTTCAATGTTTTCTTATTTCAGGGCCTTTTCCTAATACTTTGTTGCTAATGAATCACATTTAACTTTTGTCATACATACATTGGTGTGATTATATTTTTTGCATGCTGAATATATGTGATTATTGTTTTCAGGGCTGTTTAACATGCCTCTTCCCCCTCCTGATGTGAAGATCCAACCCTGGCCCTTGGGCACACTAAGCAAACTCTACACAGTGTTAAGTCCTCAGCCCCAAATACCAGTTTTAAAAACATTTCACTGGATGTGGTGGCTTGTGTTCCCAGAACTGAGAAAGAGTGATCTTAAGCTTGAAGCCAGCCTGGACTACATAGTGAAACTGTCAAAAAAAGAAAAAAGGAAGTTTCCAAAACTTTCAAAACTTTTCCCAAAACTTTAACTTAAATTTTCTTAGTTCACCAGTTCAGAAAATTGGATCAGCTACAATCCTTTAGAGCTGTATTGTTGTTTAAAGGCATTTAAAGCAACATTTGGCAAGTTTTTAATGTAACATGAAAGACACTGAATATTATTTCCTTTTTGATTTTGAAATATACTTAAAATTAAAAAAATTGGCCATTAGTCATTCTCATTTTAAATTGACAAGTAAGTTGGGTACCTGTTTAAAATGTACCTGCATTTCATTTTAATTGAGAAGTAAGTTAGGTACCTGTTTAAAATGTACCTGCATTTCATTTTAATTGAGAAGTAAGTTAGGTACCTGTTTAAAATGTACCTGCATTTCTTATATTTCCCACTCTGCTCCCTGCCTTTCTGCTCTCCCTTCTCCTGTTCTTTCCCCTTTTAATGAGCCCAGAGCCTTGTGCATGCCTTTTAAATGACTGTTCAAAACACATTAAAAAAACTAACTAAACAGGTAACAACCCACTTTATCTAGTGATATCTAATATGCCTTTCAGTTACCTCTGAGCTTTTGGATTTCATGAAAATTTAAATACTTCTTAGCCCATATTATATAGTAGGTAAAAACAAGTCTTTTGCAGAACATGGAGATTCATGCCTGTTGACCCAATTCTTAGGGGCCAAAGGTGTGAAGAGCCATCTCTCCAGCTTCTGAATTGGTCTTCTTTAAACATTCTTTAAAATTTGGTAAAATATGTTGCATAATATTGATAGCTTAATTTTTATTACAGTGAACTTTAAAGTTTTTAATCATAGTTTTACAATAATTAATATTGTTTAATGTATAACAGTTTTATGATAAGTAATATTGTGTCATATATAGCACACCTGTAGTCCTAGCAGCTTGAGAGGCTAAGGAAGATCACTGGTTCCTAGATGTTCAAGACTAGCTAGGCAACAGAGTGAGACCTTATCCAAAATGTATATAAACTGTTGGAAGTATCAGGGTGGAAACTGAGGTTTGGAAACAACTTGACATGTAGATATTTTTGTTTTAATAATTTGTTGTTCTGTGGGATTTTTACCTGGTTTTGAGGTGTGTATATTGAGATTATTTTTCAGTATGCTGTTAATTATTTAATTATGTGTGCGATAGACTAATAGAATGATATAGACTCTGATTAAATAAACTAATATTTAGTCTTAGTTTATTGGATATTTGGGTAGAAAGGAAGTTATTTGTCAATATAAGATAATTTGGGACACTAATGTAATACTTTGTATAGGGATATTGTGCAGATTCAATGTTACCATATATGAAAGACTTAATAGTTTGGCAAATGAAAAGGACTCATCATTTATTATTTATTGTGTGGTGTTAGTGAGAGGGAACCTGTGGGTTTGGGAGTCTTGGGTGCCACATGGTGGTCTTCAATCTTTTGGTTAGTCGCTTTAGTAGCTCCAGTGCTCACATGATTACAACGTGGTTGGTGCAATCTCTTATTTTAGAGAGGTAAGGTTAATTCCATTGAAGATGTCATCATATCTATGAAAGTAATTTAAAGCTTTTAAACAATACCAGATTATAGTTTTAATCTTTATTTGAACACTATAACACTTATGTCATGAATTTTATATTTTTGTTTCATCACTGTTTTTGAACCACAGTTTATATATTCACTAACATTTATGGATCCCTTCCACACACACATGTTTAAATGAGCTTTGACAAATTGTATAACCACTACTCTCCTCATAGAGTGGAACATTGTCATCATTTCAGGGAGTGCTCTTTTGCCCATTTATAGTCACTGGACTCTTCAACTGACCAATTATTCATCTCTGGTGTCTTTTTTTTTTAAATAACTTATTTGCTTTTATTTTATGTACATTGGTGTTTTGCCTGCATGTATGTCTGTGTGAGGATGTTGGATCCTGGAGTTACAGACATTTGTGAGCTGCCATATGGGTGCTGGGAATTGAACCCAGGTCCTCTGGAAGAGCAGTCACTGTTCTCAACTTCTGACCCATCTCTCTAGCCCTCTCTATGTTGTCTTAACTGGCTGACTGGCCAGGTTCCTTTAACCTGTCTCATGTAAGACTATATCAGTATCGTTTGTCAAATAAAGTTCATATTGACTTCCATTTTTTTTGTAGGTATTTTTCTTTGGTAATTTCAACCAGCCTGAAAATTACCATCACATGAGGGAAAGGAGATATAGTTTGTATGTATTTTACTGAATTTACTCTTAACTGACTTATAATCCTTTTCCATACAGTATAAACTCATGATTTACCTCATTAACATGACTCTGGTTATGATTAGGCTTATTCATACTGAATTAAGAAGATTGTGTTTCCTTGTTACAGATACATATTTATTTTAAGAAAATGAGTACTCTGTGTGGTAGTTTGAATAAGAATAGTCCCACAGGCTCAGATTTTTTTGTTTTGTTTTGTTTTGTTTGTTTGTTTTTTATTTTCGAGACAGGGTTTCTTTGTGTAGCTTTGTGCCTTTCCTGGATCTCGCTCTGTAGACCAGGCTGGCCTTGAACTCACATGCTTAGTACTCAGGGAGTGGCATGATTTGAAAAGATTTGAAGGAGGTGTGGTCTTGCTGGAGGAAGTGTGTCACTGGGGGTCAGCTTTGAGGTTCCAAAGCCCATGCCCAGTCCACTGTCTCTCGGTCTCAGCCCTCGGATCAGGATGTGTCTCCCCAGAGCCATGTGTCTTCCATGTTGCCCATCATGATGATAGTGAACGAAACCTCGGAACTCTAAGCAAGCTAGTTAAATGCTCTATTTTTTATGAGTTGCTTTGGTCATGGTGTCAATTCATAGCAATACTACAGTGAATAGAACGCTAAAAAATTGTGGTTCTTTAGTTTTTCTGTTTCCATAGTCTTTGCTAGTCACTAAATGTAAAGCACTCACTGTTGAGTGATATATTAGAGGATTCTGCTCCCTTCCTTCCTTCCTTCCTTCCTTCCTTCCTTCCTTCCTTCCTTCCTCCCTCCCTCCCTCCCTCCCTCCCTCCCTCCCTCCCTCCCTTCCTTCCTTCCTTCCTTCCCTCCTTTCTTTCTTCCTGTCTATCTATCTATCTATCTGTCTGTCTGTCTCTCTATCTATCATCTAAAGTTTTGGCACACTTTGGGCTAGAGAAGTGGGTTAGTAGATGCAAGCATGAGGACCTGAGTTCTGATCCCAGCACATACCTAAAAAGCCAGGCAAGGTCCTGTGCACCTGTAAGTACAGTGCTGTGGGAAGTAGAGTATCACACTGAGGCTTATTGGCCACCAGCCTAGCTCCAGGTTCAGAGAAAGACTCTGGCCCTAATAAGGGGGTCATTGACATAGCAGGACACCTCAGATCCTTTTCTGGCCTCCACGTGTTCACACATACTCCACACACATTTACTACATTCACACACGTTTCAATAACATTTATTATTATTTCTCATAAAAGGAAGAGTTTATTTTTTCTTGTTTACTGTTTATTTTGTTATTACAAAGTCAGATTAAAAGGCTCTTAACCGCTGAGTCATCTCTCCAGGTCCTCGGGTGGTTTAGAGCATGCACTGCACTTCCAGAGGAGCTGAGTTCAATTCCCAGCACCCACATCAGGCAGCTACCTCTAACTCCAGATCTAAGGGATCTGATGATGTTGGCCTACATGAGCCCCTGTACACACTTACACATATACATAATTAAAAATAATAAAACTATCTTTTAGAAAAAGGGCTCGCCGGGCGGTGGTGGCTCACGTCTTTAATCCCAGCATTCGGGAGGCAGAGCCAGGCGGATCTCTGTGAGTTCGAGGC